>QXEO01000236.1:657401-796733 GCA_007115705.1 Dactylis glomerata | reverse complement strand
TCTTCATAATCTGGCCAAGTTAATAGCCAGGGACAAAGCCGTGAGTACACTTTGGAATTGTACTCGCAAACCACCTAAGAGGGAACAATTTGCATGCTATTGGGCTGTAGCAAGAGAAGTTGGTTTGAGGCTAGTGCCTAATCTAAATATACTTTCTCGTGTCGATATAGCATGCCATACGACATCTCTATATCCTTATTAAAGAAGAATCTTTGTAAAGCAATCTTTAGAAAAGCACTAGGAAAGGGGGAACTCATTTTCAAGGGAAGAACCGGGGTCAATCAAACATGACCACCGTTCTTACTAACTTCCGGTCAATCACACATGACCACTTCCCACCTTCGGCAGTACCCTACAAGTACTCCGAACCAAGCACGTGCCACAGTAGTACCCTCCGAGTACTCCGTCCGACACCTTTCTCCATTTTTCCGAAATCCACTTTTGAAAACAAAACCGACATTGGGCTAGGCAACGGTCGTCCCAACCGTCTATGACCGAGGACTCGGCTATTCGAATAGAATTTCACTCTGCAGAGGTTGTACACTTTACCCACACCATTCGATAAATCCGTCGGGATTCCACCACGGACCGTCATACACAAGTATGCTGGGGTTTGGATAATCGATCATAGCCTTCCATTCATCCACCTTAATACGGGCGCCTACCCTGTGGAGTATACATCCCCGGCAAATCCTGGCCGTCTACCTCCGCCGAGCGTAGTTCCAGTGCCACGGTGGGAGAAACCCAAGTGTCTTCCGGACGGGTAGCCTATTGACGGGCCCGCTACACTGTTGCCCACCACCTGCGACAACCCGGATTCCAGGGTCCTACAAACCCTTATATAGTGCGAGGCTCCCCGCACTAAGGCAGATAGACTTCGAACTAAGCCCCGTCCCATACCGGGGTAATGTGGTTGCACGGGTTAATTGTTCTGAGCGAACGCCTAGTGATCACCAATGTCATATGAAAACCACCATCTCCTTGTCCTCTAGCTTGATAAAAACCATTTTTCGAAATCACTTCAGTGGGGTAGGTACTACCCCAAGGTTTTCGGAAACATTTCGCAAACTTTCTTTGAGTGTTCCCATTCCTAGAGTTTTAGCTCCACTAGAAGGTTTACCAAAGGCATTGTTGCTAACCAACAAGCCACTACAAAAAGGGATAATGGAGTAGGTAAACAAGGGGTCATCTCAATGGATGATATCAACTTGACTCGCGGAGCTTGAGTCAACAACTAATTGCTACAGGAACTATAGCAACATAAATCCATGCACTTTAATAGAATAGAAGGAGACATGCAAATGTGTAATTAGGGTTCAGATATGCATCAAGTTAGATGGCTTGCCTTGGGTGGCTTGTCCCTGGTCCTCCTCGTCCTGATACTCGTACACTTCACCTTCTTCAGTACACTCCTCGTTCGATTCTATCACCGGAAAAATATAACAACGCACAAATGAATAAACAAGCATACACAAGACACAAGCAATGCAGCACTTCATACCATCTTATCAAAGAGTATCAGAAACAAACAAGTTTAGAAAACAAACAAAGTTTTAAAGGTTCTTAATTAACAATTTAATCTTAATAGAAACTAGGGTTTCCTTAGTTGATGTGAACACCACACTTAGCAACCATTTCAAACATGCAGGCATTTATTGAATCAAACAACACACCTATCAACCTTGCAGGTTGACAACAATCTTAAGAAACTACCAAAGTTGGATTTACTGAAAAGCAAAGTGTGGTTTATTTCCTATGGATTTAACAATAGGAAATATCACTAGGGCATCAAAATAATACTCATATAATCTCTGGTCCTCAGAAAAATATGAGGTAAAGTGCTCTGGATAGCTCTTTCAGAACATGATCCAACAAAGTTGGATTCAACCCAAAACTCTATTCCTACTGCAAGAGATGATTTTTCTAAGATTAATTACCCTATATGCCATTTGAATTACTACTGCAAGATTATAAGTCCTAAAATAGGAAATCCAGTGAGTCAAGCAAGGTATAAGGATATACTAACAGCGAAAATTGGTTTCAACCATTTTAACCATACCAAACTCAAGATTTGCATTTAAGTAGGAAAAAGGGCTAATAACACAATGCTATTTATCATTTAATCTACAGTGATCCAAAAATCATGGGACCTATGCCATCTGAAAGATATTGTCCTAAGCTACTCACAGAACTTTGAATCACAACATTTGCATGCATAGATTAATTCCTATTGAATTTCAAAGTTCACAGAATAATCAAATTTAACAGAGCATTTCAAAAATAAAAAAGATCACGGGCCAGATCTGCCCGAAACAGGCCGAAACGGCCAGATCCGGCCCAGATCTGCATCGACGCGCGCGGGAGGAGAATTTCAAATGGCTGACAGGTGGGGTCCGGTCGTCAGCGGCTCCCGGATACCGAATCGGTATCGGCCGATTTCGGCCGTCCGATTAAGTGTCGATCGACGGCTGGTGTTCGTTGTCTTCGCGACAGAAGGGAAGAACGGCGGCAAGGCTAGGGTTTGGCGGGGGTTCACTGGAGGCTCTCCTAGGGTGGTTCGTCGCTGATCTGGCGGCGGTGCTTGGCTGCGGTGGGTCGGAAGAGCTTGGCGATGCTGTCGGAGAGGTGAACGTCGACGCGGCGAGGTCCTCGCTTGCTTGCTTCACCTCCAGATGCTCCGGTGTTGTCGGCAATGGCGTCGAGTACCGGCAGATCTAGGGCACGAAAAGGGTAGCGTTAGACTCGCAGAAGATCTGGGAAGCCAGAGAGGGAGAGAAGAGAGGCCAGTGGCGTCGCGCGTGACGGCAACCTTCTTCCTTCTTCCTCGGCCTCGGCAAATCCTCCGGGGAGCTTGCAGTGGCTGGGTAAGGGGAGGGCGAGCGTGGGATGTGGCTGGGGATCTCCCAGAGAGGAGAGGGAAGGGAATGGGGGAGAATGGCGAGCAGAGGAGAGATGGGGGTCGGTCCAGGGGGTTTTATACCTCAACGGTGGACACGGTGCGTCGTGGCATCGACTGTCACGGATTGGGCGACTGGGCGGTGTTCTCTGGGCAGCGTTGTGAGCCTAGTCCAGTGGTGTGATCCCAAAGCTCGGGCGCGTGCTGTGCCAACGGCTAGACGCACGGTTTCAGTGGTCGTGCAACGTTTTCGTGACACGGCCAGGAGGTTCAGGTGGGCGAGCGTGCTGGGTGATGTCTACGCACTTCTATTCTTGTAGACACTTGTTGGGCCTCCAAGTGCAGAGGTTTGTAGAACAGCAGCAAGTTTCCCTTAAGTGGATCACCCAAGGTTTATCGAACTTAGGGAGGTTAGAGGTCAAAGCTATCCCTCTCAAGCAACCCTGCAATTACGATACAGAAAGTCTCTTGTGTCCCCAACACACCCAATACACTTGTCAGATGTATAGGTGCACTAGTTCGGCGAAGAGATAGTGAAATACAAGTAGTAGTGATGATTATAAGTAGCAAATGTAACTTGGAATAAAAATCGCTGCGAGCAAACAAGTAACAAAATAGCAAGTAAACGGTATGCAAAGCTTGGAAACAAGGCCTAGGGATCATACTTTCACTAGTGGACACACTCCCAACAATATAACATGACTGAACAAATAACTTCTCTTTGCTAAGGCACTCTGAATTACTCTCCTATTGAATAACACTAATCATTGTGTAGTGGCTACAAAAGCACCCCTTAAAGTTCATCAAGTACTTGACAAACACCACTCATAGCGATAAACAAATCAGATCACAACTCAAGATAGAAATCATTGCAACTTAAACCAAGTACTAACACGGTGCACACACTGTCAACTTTACACCATGAAAGGAGGAATAGATCACTCAATACTATCATAGCAATAATTATTCTCATAATCCACAAGAGATCACAATCATAGCCTAAACCAAGTACCACCATGGTCCACGCACTGTCACCGTTACACCATGGCAGGAGGAATAGATTACTTTAATAATCACCACTAGAGTACACTAAATATCTGAATAATAACATGTACTTGTTCAACATGATACAAAGCTCACGATCACATAAAGATCACATCATGGGAGAGAGAGGTGAACCACATAGCTACCGGTAGAGCCCTCAGCCCCGGGGATGAACTACTCCCTCCTCATCATAGGAGACAGCAAGGTTGATGGAGATGGCGGTGAGGTCGATGGAGACGGCGGAGACGGCGATGGAGACCGATGGAGATGGCTCCGGGGGCACTTCCCCGTCCCGGCAGGGTGCCGGAACAGAGACTTCTGTCCCCCGAAATTCGTCGGTGGCGGCGGCGGAGCTACGGAACTCTTTCTGGAAATCTCATCGGGGGCTTAGGTTTTTCCGTCCCGAGGCTTCTTATAGGCGAAGGGGCGTCGCGAGAGGGCAGCCAGGGGCTCCTCACATAGGGGTGGCGCGGCCAGGGCCTGGGCCGCGCCAGCCCCTTGTGAGGGTGGCCTCTAGCCCCTCTCCTTCCTCTCTTCGGATGTCTGGATGCTCCCGAGAAAAATAAGACTTCTGGCTTTTGTTTCGTCCAATTCCGAGAATATTTCCTGTGTATCACTTCTGAAACCAAAAACAGCAGAAAACAGGGAACTGGCACTGTGGCACTTCGTTAATAGGTTAGTTCCGGAAAGCGTATAAAAATGCCACTAAGTGTAATGAAACAATAGGCAAATGGTGTAAAAACAAGCATGGAGCATCAAAAATTATAGATACGTTTGAGACGTATCAAGCATCCCCAAGCTTAACTCCTGCTCGTCCTCGAGTAGGTAAGTGATAACAAAAGAAATAATTTTTGAGGTGACATGCACCTACACAATCTTGATCATATATGTAAGCATTTGTGAGCTGGGATCAAAGAACTTAAAACATGGGCATGAAAGATATAATCATGACAATAAGAACTTAGCAACCATGTTGTAAACATGCAAATGAACACAAACAAAAGATCATGATAATGAAACAATGAAAGTCAAACGTGTGTTCAAATCATAAGGAAAAACATACAAATGGTTTTCAGCTTGTCCTTCAAAGAGAGCAAAACATAAATGCATAGGACACCTCAAAGTTTAAGAGGGTGACTAGATACAAATAATTTATGAACAAGTGAAACCAACAATATGAGTCAATCAATGAACCTTGGGACAATGCATATCACACTAAGAATGACAACTATGCTCTCTTAATGGTGCATAAAGAAAGAAGGTGGTGACTCAACATAAAAGTAAAAGAAAGGCCCTTCGCAGAGGGAAGCAGTGATTGCAAGTTTTATAACCTTCAAAAATTATGGTACTTACCGGCTTTGAGCTCTCATTGCCCCCATCATAAGCATCTTGAATGGTTAAAGTTAATGCGAGAACAGTTATGATGCATATGCTTGACAAATCATAAGTTGAAAACCTCGTGTCCCGTGAATACAAGTACCCAAACCATGCTAGTTTACTTAGAGTCCCAAGCAAGGCTCTTGTCATTGTAAGTATATGCATATCATTGAGAACCGCCAATGGGGTACCTCCGTGCCCGATGACATGGAACAAGCCCACACCAAAATGACAGGACAAGCAGACAATGAACACCTCGACATCTCTTTTATTTGCTATATTGTTTAGCTTTTTATTGTGAGATGCGTCGTCGAATGTTCACCATGGGTATGCTGCAAATTTCCACCATGAATTATGCATGGCTTAGATTGGCGGCCCGGCGTTTCCCTAACACATATAAAAACTCCATGATCCTCACAAGATTCCCAATTCATTTCACACAGCGGGCATCCATAAACAAAAGATCACGATATCAACTCAAAAGAAAGTGCAATGTTGAAAGCTTGCCCCATGACGGCATGGTTGGGCTAGAATCCAACTTACAACTTGTAAGCATAACAACTCAACATAAAAGACCACAATGTCAAAATTTTAGAACAGGAAAAAGTAAAGTGTGCCTTCCGGTTCGTGAGAGCTTTACTGACCGAATTTCGCATAACACTGGTAAGAGTTTAATTTGAAGAGAAAATAAAAGCAAGTCAAATTTACTTGGAATAGCAAATTGCTAGTAGGTATTTATGGTGGACACAATGGAAAACTTTGGCTTTTAGGAGTTGGATGCACGAGTAGAGCTCATACTCAGTACAAGGTGAGGGCTAGCAAAAGACTGGGAGCGACCAACTAAGAGAGCAATAATGGCCATAATCATGCAAAGCGACAAAGCGACATTAAAAGAAGCATACGATGGCATCAAAAGTCAAAAACTAAACGATCATGAAGGCTAATGGCGACTTTGTAAGAGTCTAACATGTGTGAGCATGCGCCAAGTCAACCCAAATAAAGCATCAAGGAGAAAACCAAAATAATGCTTCCATACAATAAAAACAACGCATGATTTTTTTCAAAGGCTCATTAAGCAATCTCAGTTATTTGAGACAAGTCATGCTACAGCAAAACCACTAAGCATACTATCAAAAAGACATCAAGCATGACATGAAAAAGCCTAAGCCGCAGTCTACACAAGCTCCTTCTTGTACCACTATTTTGCACAAAGCTTTTTCTCTTTTCCAACACCATTTGAAATTTTTATAAACACCTCTTTTGATGAAAACCAATGAAGACCAGAGGCAAAAATACACCTTGATGAAAAGATATGTCAAGATCTGAACGCAAATCAAGGCGAAAACGAAAACCAAAAGCAGTAGCAGAAAAAGAAGAACACTCGGTGAACGATAAGAGTGAAAAACTGAGTGTTCTTAGCAAATGAAAACGAGTTCATCTCCTCCAAAAGAAACATGATGTGATCTAACCATTTATTGCAGCAAACAAAACTAAACTAACTAAGAAAACTAAAACAACTGACGCTCCAAGAAAAACACATAGTGCATGAAGCAATAAAAATATAGTGTCTTGAAAGGTGACCTGATTTTTGCCGATGAAGAAGGGGTGCCTCGGGGGCATCCCCAAGCTTTGACGCTTGTACTTCTTGGATATTTCTTGGGGTGATGCATGGGCATCCCCAAGCTTGAGCTTTTGTCCATTCTTCATCTCATCTCATCATTCTCCAATCCCTACACTTGAAAACTTCCTTCATACAAAACTAAACACAATTCTATTAGCAACATTAGTGTAAGCATAAAATATATTCAACCTCTTTTAGCTTCAGGTTTCAACCCAAAACCACCACATATAAAGTATATACTACTGTAGCAACTTCCACAAGAGTTCCATGATCAAAAAGAACTCAAAAGAAAGCGATAAAGTGGCAAAAACAAATATTGGCAGAAATCTGTCAAAACTGGACAGCTGATAATGGACGAATTTTTGAGGGATTTTCCGTTGCTCAAATCAAAAAGTGTTCAACTAAGAAAAGTTTGGATATAACCTGGGGCATATGCACAAGAAATAACCCCAAATCTTTACCTCACTCAAATTAGAGGCTTCTCTTGGCACAAAAACGAAATAAAAAGGATAAGGAGCGGTCATTACAGTAGTAATGACTTCCAAGACTCAAATAAAAGAAAAAGTACTGAAAAGAAAACATTGGGTTATCTCCCAAGAGTGCTTTTCTTTAACGCCTTTGAGCTAGGCGCGGTAATTTGCAAAGATGCTCATGTGGGCGCCATATAAGAGCTTGAGGCAAATGCGCCATATAGGAACTTAAAGCAATAGAGAGCATCAAAAAGCAAATGTGAAAGACATTTATATCTGAACCACTTCCTATGCATAGGAATCTTGTAAGAAAATAAATCAACGAGGCACATAGTAGCAAGCATGGATAGACAAAACAAGTGCCACTTCAAAATTTGCAACATAAAGAGGGGAAACTCAATATTTTTGAGATCCATCAAACCATGTTTCCCTCTCTCATAATAACTTTCAGTAGCATCATGAATAGAACTAACAATATAACTATCACATAAAGCATCCCTATCATGAGCCACATGCATAAAAGGATTAATACTCACCACAGGAACAATAGTAGTAGGAGCAGATTCAACAGAATAATTATTCTCATCACCATAATCATCATAAATAGGAGGCATATTGTAATCATAACTATTTTTCTCCTCAAAAGTAGGTAAACTGAAAATATTATACTCATCATCACAAGCTAAAGAACAACTATTTCGCAAAGCATATTCTTCAAACATATCATCATAAGAAGGAACATCACATATGTGAGATAAAATATCATCACAGCAAATTTTCTCCACTAAAGCTGGGGAACTAAAAATATCATGCTTAACAAAACCAGCTTCCCCAAGCTTAGACTTTTCTATAGCATTAGCATTAACAGTATTCAAAGCATTCGTACTAATAACATTGCTATGCGAAATAAGCTCCATAGGATTTTCAATTTTCTCTTCAAACACTTCATATCTAAACTCGGGAAAAAGACTAAAGAACTCATTGTTTTCCATTAAGCCTAACTAGTGAAAATAAAAACAAGAAACAAAAAGATGTAATTGCAGAATCTAAAGGAAATAACTCCGAGCACTCACACAGGAGGATGCGAGTACCTTTTACCTTACCTCCCCGGCAACGGCGCCAGAAAAGAGCTTGATGTCTACGCACTTCTATTCTTGTAGACACTTGTTGGGCCTCCAAGTGCAGAGGTTTGTAGAACAGCAGCAAGTTTCCCTTAAGTGGATCACCCAAGGTTTATCGAACTCAGGGAGGTTAGAGGTCAAAGCTATCCCTCTCAAGCAACCCTGCAATTACGATACAGAAAGTCTCTTGTGTCCCCAACACACCCAATACACTTGTCAGATGTATAGGTGCACTAGTTCGGCGAAGAGATAGTGAAATACAAGTAGTAGTGATGATTATAAGTAGCAAATGTAACTTGGAATAAAAATCGCTGCGAGCAAACAAGTAACAAAATAGCAAGTAAACGGTATGCAAAGCTTGGAAACAAGGCCTAGGGATCATACTTTCACTAGTGGACACACTCCCAACAATATAACATGACTGAACAAATAACTTCTCTTTGCTAAGGCACTCTGAATTACTCTCCTATTGAATAACACTAATCATTGTGTAGTGGCTACAAAAGCACCCCTTAAAGTTCATCAAGTACTTGACAAACACCACTCATAGCGATAAACAAATCAGATCACAACTCAAGATAGAAATCATTGCAACTTAAACCAAGTACTAACACGGTCCACACACTGTCAACTTTACACCATGAAAGGAGGAATAGATCACTCAATACTATCATAGCAATAATTATTCTCATAATCCACAAGAGATCACAATCATAGCCTAAACCAAGTACCACCATGGTCCACGCACTGTCACCGTTACACCATGGCAGGAGGAATAGATTACTTTAATAATCACCACTAGAGTACACTAAATATCTGAATAATAACATGTACTTGTTCAACATGATACAAAGCTCACGATCACATAAAGATCACATCATGGGAGAGAGAGGTGAACCACATAGCTACCGGTAGAGCCCTCAGCCCCGGGGATGAACTACTCCCTCCTCATCATAGGAGACAGCAAGGTTGATGGAGATGGCGGTGAGGTCGATGGAGACGGCGGAGACGGCGATGGAGACCGATGGAGATGGCTCCGGGGGCACTTCCCCGTCCCGGCAGGGTGCCGGAACAGAGACTTCTGTCCCCCGAAATTCGTCGGTGGCGGCGGCGGAGCTACGGAACTCTTTCTGGAAATCTCATCGGGGCTTAGGTTTTTCCGTCCCGAGGCTTCTTATAGGCGAAGGGGCGTCGCGAGAGGGCAGCCAGGGGCTCCTCACATAGGGGTGGCGCGGCCAGGGCCTGGGCCACGCCAGCCCCTTGTGAGGGTGGCCTCTGGCCCCTCTCCTTCCTCTCTTCGGATGTCTGGATGCTCCCGAGAAAAATAAGACTTCTGGCTTTTGTTTCGTCCAATTCCGAGAATATTTCCTGTGTATCACTTCTGAAACCAAAAACAGCAGAAAACAGGGAACTGGCACTGTGGCACTTCGTTAATAGGTTAGTTCCGGAAAGCGTATAAAAATGCCACTAAGTGTAACGAAACAATAGGCAAATGGTGTAAAAACAAGCATGGAGCATCAAAAATTATAGATACGTTTGAGACGTGTCACTGGGCGAGGATGGCACGTTGCTGGGGCTTTGATGCCGTGCTGGGCGACGTGTTCTGTGCGGGGAAAAGGCGTGTGCACGCCTCGGAATGGCTATGCCGCTCTCGGCGTCCAGAGCGTGCATGGGAGGGGGCAGAGCGTGGGCTAGGGGGCGGCCAACGGACGGCGTGGGCGGGAGCAGGCGATTGGGCATTGACGACGGTGGCTGGGGGCTGCTAGTGGCGTGGTGGCAGGGGCTGGCTTGTCCCCTGCACCCTGGTCGGCACGAGTGAGCTTGGGGTGGCCTCGGGATTCGAGGGAGAGGGAGAGAGGCTGGGGTCGAGCAGGCACTGGCCGGTGGGGTTCTAGGGTGCATCTGGGCGGTGGCTCAACGTTGATTGGGGGTAGAGGGTGGCTGGAGTGAGAGAGAGGGGTGGAGTGCAATCTTTGCAAGATTTGCCTCGGGCTCCCCCCCCATTCTTTGTGTCCAAGTGGATAAGACAAGAAGAATATGAGAGAGAGAGAGAGAGAATAGCCGGCTAGGTTGCCTCCTTGGTCGAGTTGGAGAAGAAAAGGGGAAGAAAGAAAAGAAAAGAATGACATTTGGTGAATTTGACCAAAATTCAATTGAATTTTGAAATGTGCAAGGTTTTGATCCAAGGGTGGTGATGATTGGTTCAGAAGTGTTCTTAAGTGGATAGCAAAGCATCCACCAAGTTTCAATATTTTTGGCCAAGAGAAAATAGGGTTTTGATCAAGTTCCTATTTTCCAATATAGTGTGCAGAAATAATGTTTAATCAAAAAGAAATAAAAGATGAAAGGTGCTAGGGTTCTAATTCACTAGGTCTAGCATTAGCATGAAATCATAGCACCATTCCAAGCATTTGTGCAGCAAGTCTAATTGAAATTGGAAAGAAAAAGAATCTAAGTGATCCACACATACATGCACATGAAATCATAGTGCAAAACGAGCAAACAAGTCCTAGTTTTATTTTCCATAGGTTTGAATTGGAAATCAAACAATTTGCAAGACAATACACAATATGAATCACACTTGCAAGAATTCCAGAAAAGGAATTTGAACCAAAAGATTCTAGAGCACCCAACTAGATCACATGAGATCATGCACACACAACAAAATATCTTAATTAAAAAGTTTTAATTTCCCCTAAAGAAAGCATTACTTGTTTCCAATGAGCAACACAAAAAGTGGGCTGTTACACCATCTCCATGGGGGAGGGCTCCCATGAAGCCATGAAGGAAGGGGGCTAAGGGGCCGCGCTCCCCCATGATGCCGGCGGCGGGGGATGCCCCCGCGCCGCCGTCGCCCGCGCCCCTTGCTGCTCATCTCTGCCATCTTCACCGCTACCTCCATTAATAACTCCTCCTATTATGCAGCGGTTCATCCTCCCACACACCTCTGTACCGTCCTATGTAAACATGGTGTTTGATGCTATAATATTTATCCTATTATCTATGTCATGTTTGCATAGTTTATTTGTTCTTAGATTGATTTGTTGAATGTCTTTGGTTCATTAGAGTTGTATGTTGATATGGTACTATCCTTTGGTGTCCATTATATTTATGCGCGCATGGATTAAACATCTTAGGGTTAGTAGTATGTGAAAAAGGAAGGGAGTAGTTCTGTCGGAGTGACAGAAACCTGAGGACGCGAACTGGAACGTTGCACGTATAGGAGTAAGAGGACCATTAACTTAAGGCTATGGTTGGGGAAACCTTAATGCATTGTTAGTATTTGCAGATGCTTGCTAACAATCCAATCATATAGTACTTATAATTCCAAGTAGTGAAGTGCATGTATATTTAGCCTCTCCCACATAGAAAACTGCATCGAAGACAGTGGACTCAATTTATTCACTAATTGAACTTAGACAAAGCCACCACTATTACCACCACTTTTCCACACTCATGGTACTGTTAGTTTATGGTTATTTAGTATACTTTATTGCTGCAGCACTAACAATTACTTTCTTGTATTTATTATATTGCAAAGCTATCTCTCATACACGTATTGTTGCTCTAGTTTTATTTCCTAGATGATGCAAACGTTTAGTGTGCGTAGAGTTATATCAGCGGTTGATAGAACTTGAGAGAACCTTTATCCTACCTTTAGCTCCTCGTTGGGTTCGACACACTTACTTATCGAAAAGGCTACACACGATCCCCTGTACTTGTGGGATATCAGGATCTTTTCTGGCGTCGTTGCCGGGGAGCAGTAGCGTGTGGGTGAATATTCTTGTGTGCACTTGTTTGCTTTATCTCTAAGTAGTTTTTACTTACAGTTTTAAGTTGTTCTCTATCTTAGTATGGATAGGGAATGCGAATTATAAAAAAAATTAGTTGTACTTGTTACCTAAAAACGTTTTCAAAAAGGAAAGTGATTGGAAAGATGAGTAATGGTTAAGTGGGGGTCGACATTGAACACTTGTGTTCATGCCTATGAAACCAAAACAAATCTTTCCACAGAAGCTTTTTGGTTAAAAACTTGTACATATTGTGTATATTGTATATATTGTACATATTCCTTTGTACCATAAAAGTAAAGTGATAATTGTAGTTCCTAGTTTCTTGGAAGTTGATAGTTTTGCTTTGCTGTCCAAAAACAGATTTCATGTGCTTCACCGTATAAAATGTTTAAAATCACCAGAATGTGATATTGACCTAAAATTTCTTGAGTGCAAAGTAATGCTTATTATCTTTCTTTTATTAGACTAACTTTTTTTTATTTGAGTTACGTAGCTATCTCAAAAAAATTCGATTTTCACCAACTGTTCTGTTTAGACAGATTTCTGTGCTTCACTATAAAAAATCATGAAAAATCTCAGAATAGTGTTTTGATCTGAATTTTGTGTGTGCATAAACCTGAGATTATGATCTGTCTTTCTTTAGTTTGGAGTTTTTCGATTTGAGCTACCTAACTATCTCGTTGAGTGTCATCTTTACAGACTATTCAGTTTTGACAGATTTCTTAGTTTATTCAATATTGTACTTGGTGTTATTAGTTTCATTAGTTTTTTGACGGACGGCGGAAATCATGAATACCTTAGTATATATAGTGGCTAATGTTGAGTTTAGATTATGAAACTTGTCAATGCTTGAACATGAGTGGATTTTACTCAATGAGTACTAACCCTACTAATGAGTTTTGTGAAGTTTTATGTGGATGTAGCTTATAAGTTCTAATCAATATGGTGATATGAGATGAACAAGAAGACACAAGAGCTCAAGCTTGGGGATGTTTAGGTGCATCCCAAGAATATGTCCAAAAATATACAATCATCTAAGCTTGGGGATGCCCGGGTCATCCCCTATTCATCAACTAACATGAGGTTGTCTCCTTCATACTCTATATTACGCATCCACATGATATGTATTGTGTTAACTTGTATTATAATTGCTTTTATATGTCTTGGTTTTATCTTATTTAATTTTATTAGGCTCTTTATTTTGTTTTTATTGCTTCTTTACTTTCACTTATAAATTTAAAACAATAAAAATAGTTCCTTTTGTTTTGCTTCTTTGTTTGGTTCTCTATTTTGTGCCTAGCTGAAAGGCGTTAAAGAAAAGCACTCTTGGGAGATAACCCATGTTTTCTTTTAGTAATTTTTCTTTTATTTGAGTGTTGGAAGTTATTACTACTGTGTCGACCTCTCCTTATCATTTTTATTTTGTTGTTGTGCCAAGAATAACCTCTAATTTGAGGGAGGTAAGATTTGAGGAAGTTGCTGTCCTGAAACAGATTTTGGTGCTGCACCGTAAAAATTCATGTACATTCTCAGAATATCTTTTTGACCTGAGATTTCTTGTGCATATGCCCCAGGTTATATCCAAACTTTTATTAGTTTTGCACTTTTCGATTTGAGCAACAGAAGGTCCTCGAAAAAATCAACATTTGTCAACTGTTCTGTTTTGATAGATTTCTGCCACTATTTGTGTTTGTCTCTCGATCGCTTTCTTTTTTAGTTCTTTTGATCACGGAGCTTTTAAGGAAGTTGCTACAGTAGTATATGCTTAATATGTGGTGTTTTTGAGTTGAAACCTGAACCAAAAAGGTTTGACCTACTATTATGCTTATGCTAACGTTGCTAATAGAATTGTGTTAAGTTTTGTATGAAGGAAGTTTTCAAGTGTAGGGATTGGAGAATGATGAGATGAGATAAAGAATGGACAAAAGCTCAAGCTTGGGGATGCCCACGTCACCCCAAGAAATATCCAAGAGGTATAAGCGTCAAAGCTTGGGGATGCCCCCGAGGCACCCCTTCTTCATCGGTAAAAATCAGGTCACCTTTCAACACACTATATTTTTATTGCTTCATGCACTATGCGTTTTTCTTGGAATGTATTTACTTTTTGCTTTCAGTTTTGTTTTGTTTTTTTCTGCAATAAATGGTTGGACACCAAAAAATTTCTTTTGGAGGAGATGTACTCATTTTTATTTGCCAAGAACCCTCTAGTTTTCACTCTTATCGTTCAACGAGTGTTCTCTTTTTCTAGAACTGCGTTTAGCTTTTATTTTTTGCCTTGATTTTTGTTCAGATCTTGTTATATCTTTGCATCAAGGTGTATGTATACCTCTGGTCTATGTTGGTATTCATCAAAAGAGTTGTTTTAAAAAGGTTCGAATGGTGTTCGAAAAGAGAAAAAGTTTCATGCAAAAAAGTGGTACAAAAAGGAGCTTGTTTAGACTGCGGCTTAGACTTTTGCATGCCATGCTTGATGTCGTTTTGATAGTATGCTTAGTGATTTTTGCTGTAGCATGACTTGTCTTAAATGACTGAGATTGCTTAATGATCCTTTGGAAAAATCATGTGTTGTTTTATTATGTGGAAGCATTTATTTGGTTTTCTCCTTTGATGCTTTATTTGGGTTGACTTGGCGCATGCTTACAACATGTTTGACTCTTAACAAGTCGCCATAAGCCTCTATGATCATTTGGTTTTTGACTAGTGATGTCATTTTATGCTTCTTTTAATGATGTTTTGTCGCTTTGCATGATTATGGTCGTTATTGCTCTCTTAGTTTGGTCGCTCCTAGTATTTTGCTAGGCCTCATTTTGTACTGAGTATGAGAACTATTCGTGTATCCAACTCCCAAAAACCAAGTATTCCAATGTGACCACTATAAATTCCTATGCATGGTATTTGTAAGCCATTCCAAGTAAATTTTTATGTGCTACCTTTCAAAAAACCTTCAAAATACTTCTCATTTTGTGACACTGTTTTCAGCTCATGGTGACGTAGTGGTCGGATTTGCTATCTTCCATATTGTTTCAATCCAAAAAGAAAAAAAAATGAAAAAAAGGCACTCCTCCATGGTATGTGAATGTTGGTGGGCACCCGATGGAATCGGTTAGCCATGGTTTGTGAAAGAAAAAAAGGTGGAGAGGAGTGCCAAGCTTTATAAAAGAGCACAAAAGTGCCAATCTCTCTCTCAAAAACTTGCTCATTTTTGTATGGAAGATAGTAAGAACCCTATTGCCAGTCATTGATAAAGACAACCACCTCTCAAAACCAAATTTTTATCTCTCTGTTTTACAAATGAAAAGCTCTAGCACATGTTTAATCACTGCTTCCCTACGAAGGGTCTTTCTTTACTTTTATGTCGAGTCTCCACCTTCTACCTTTATGCACCATCTAAGAGAGCATAGTTGCCATTCTGAGTTTAATGTGCATAGTCTCAAAGTTTATCATTGATTGATTTATGATTATGGTTTCACTTGTTCTTAAATTATTTATATCTAGTCGCCCTTTTAAACTTGAAGGTGTCATATACATTTATGTTTTGCTATTCCATGAAGGACAAGCTGAAAACCACTTGTTATGTTTTTCCATATGATTTGAACACACGTTTGACTTTCATTGTTTCATTATTCATGATCTTTCGTTTGTTTTTCTTTTCATGTTATAACATGGTTTCTAAGTTTTTATTGTCAAGATTATGTCTCTTATGCCCGTGTTTTAAGTTCTTTGATCCCAGCACTCAATGCTTTACTTAGATGATCAAGATTGTGATGGTGCATGTCACCTCAAAAATTATTCTTTTGTTATCACTTACCTACTCGAGGACGAGCAGGAGTTAAGCTTGGGGACATTGATACGTTGCAAACGTATCTATAATTTTTGATGCTCCATGCTTGTTTTACACCAATTGCTATATGTTTTGTCTACACTTTGTGACACTTTTATGATTTATTTGGACTAACCTACTAATAGTTGTAAAAGTGCACAATGTTCTTGTTTTACACTTTGATGTGTAGGAATTACCAAGAATACAAGTGGAAACCTTGTTGGAGTCAAATTGGGACTTTCTAGAAATCTGTGCCAGAACTCTTTTCGAAGATGGTCACGTTACGGGTCGAAGACAGCGTCAAACGGAAAACTCTTCAACTCTTTTCGAAGATGGTCACGTTCTGGGCACAAAATTCACCTGATTCCGAGTCCGGACGGCCGAGTTAGGCCCGATCTAGTACGGCTCAAGATGGGGAGATGGGAATCCGAGAGACTATATAAAGGGAGGAACCCTAGCTCATGGGGGACACCTCCACCCACGAATTTGCAGTCATCAGAGCCATGTTTTCGCCTCCCCCATGGATCCCATCTCCATGGGGGAGGTCTCCCATGAAGCCATGAAGGAAGGGGGCTAAGGGGCCGCGCTCCCCCATGATGCCGGTGGCGGGGGAGTCCCTGATGCTGTTTGATGGTGCCAAGTTGACGTGGGAAAGTGTAGTTGATGTGGGAGCTTCTTCTTCTTCAATCCCCGGCAACGGCGCCAGAAAAACAGCTGATTGCCTAGTTGACAATCGGTCCTTGTGCGTGGTGAATGACTAGCCCGTTGGGAACCCCAAGAGGAAGGTGTGATGAGTATAGCAGCTGGTTTTCCCTCAGTTAAGAAACCAAGGTATGTCGATCTTGGAGAGGAGAGACAAACGACTGAAGGTGATGCAGACTGGCTTAATAGCACTCCAACAAGGGCGCACTTGTTGACTCGTCTTCGGCCAGTAGCAACGCGGAACCTGCACACAACACAACCAAGTACTTTGTTCCCAACTTGCGATGAGGTTGTCAATCTCACCGGTTTGCTTGAAACAAAGGTTATGAGTGTATCAAGTGGAAAACAATATAGTACGCGAGTAAAGTAAACAGTGCGAGTAAAGTAAACAGGTGATAGCAATATGATGGAAATAGGACCGGGGTCCACAGTTCACTAGTGGTGTCTCTCCATAAGATAAATAACACATGCTGGGTAAACAAATTACAGTTGGGCAATTGATAGAATAAAGATAAACGTGATATGTCAAGAAGATCACTATGAGATTTACTCTGGGCATTACAACAAAATACATAGACCGCCATCCAACTACATCTATGACTAATAATCCACTTGTGGCGAATCAATCCGAGAACTCCACAAGTATTAAGTTGCGAACAACAGATAATTGCATTAAGCAAAGTGTGTAATGTAAACAAAGCATATGCCCTTGAGCATATGAATGTTATTTTCTCCCTAGTAGCAACAACACATCTACAACCTTAGAGGTTTCTGTCACTCCCCCAAGTTAAATAGAGGCATGAACCCACTATCGAGCATAAATACCCCCTCTTAGAGTCACT
This sequence comes from Dactylis glomerata, assembly GCA_007115705.1. Classification (NCBI taxonomy): domain Eukaryota; kingdom Viridiplantae; phylum Streptophyta; class Magnoliopsida; order Poales; family Poaceae; genus Dactylis; species Dactylis glomerata. The sequence goes on along the minus strand of QXEO01000236.1, from coordinate 779,046 downwards.
AGCAACTACTCGGCCAAGATAGCTACTAACAACGGAGAGCATGCAAGATCATAAATAACATAGAGATAACAAAAGATAATATTCAGTACAACAACTCAATCATAACACCAATATTCATCGGATCCCAACAAACCAAACATGTAGAATTACATAACAGTGATCTCAATCATGTAGGGCAGCTCATGAGATCTAAACATGAAGCACATGGTGGAGAAGACAACCATCTAGCTACTGCTATGGACCCATAGTCCAAGGTAGACTACTCACTCATCGCTCTGGAGGCAAGCATGTCGATGAAGAAGACCTCCGGTGGTGATTCCCCTCTCCGGCAGGGTGCCGGGAAGATCTTTTGGACCCTCCCGATCTTCGGGTCGACGGCGGCGGCGGATCGCGATGTGTTCTGGAAAATTGATCGGGTCTTTAGGTTTTTCCCGTCGGGGGGTCTTTATAGGCGAAGGGGCGATGTCAGAGGTAGAGCCAGGTGGCCTCACGCCAGGGTGGCACGGCCCAGGCCCTGGCCGCGCCAGCCTGGTGTGTGGGGCCCCTGTGGCCCCCTCCTACTCCTCTTCGGATCTCTGGAAGCTTCCGGGTAATATAAGACTTCAGGAACTTGTTTCGTCCAATTCTGAGAATATTTCCTGTGTATCACTTCTGAAACACAAAAATAGCAGAAAATAGGGAACTGGCACTGTGGCGACTTGTTAATAGGTTAGTTCCGGAAAATGCATAAAAGTGCCACTAAGTGTAACGAAACAGTAGGCAAATGGTGTAAAAACAAGCATGGAGCATCAAAAATTATAGATACGTTGGAGACGTATCAAGCATCCCCAAGCTTAACTCCTGCTCGTCCTCGAGTAGGTAAGTGATAACAAAAGAATAATTTTTGAGGTGACATGCACCTACACAATCTTGATCATGTATGTAAGCATTTGTGAGCTGGGATCATAAGAACTTCAAACATGGGCATGAAGATATAATCTTGACAATAGAACTTAGCAACCATGTTGTAAACATGCAAATGAACACAAACAAAAGATCATGAAAATGAAACAATGAAAGTCAAACGTGTGTTCAAATCATAAGGAAAAACATACAAATGGTTTTCAGCTTGTCCTTCAAAGAGAGCAAAACATAAATGCATAGGACACCTTCAAGTTTAAGAGGGCGACTAGATACAAATAATTTGAGAACAAGTGAAACCAACAATATGAATCAATCAATGAACTTTGGGACAATGCATATTATACTAAGAATGACAACTATGCTCTCTTAGACGGTGCATAAAGGTAGAAGGTGGTGACACAACATAAAAGTAAAAGAAAGGCCCTTCGCAGAGGGAAGCAGTGATTGCAAGTTTTATAACCTTCAAAAATTATGGTACTTACCGGCTTTGAGCTCTTATTGCCCCCATCATAAGCATCTTGAATGGTTAAAGTTAATGCGAGAACAATTATGATGCATATGCTTGACAAATCATAAGTTGAAAACCTCGTGTCCCGTGAATACGAGTACCCAAACCTCATGCTACTTTACTTAGAGTCCCAAGCATGGCTCTTGTCATTGTAAATATATGCATATCATTAAGAACCGCCAATGGGGTACCTCCGTGCCCGATGACATGGAACAAGCCCACATCAAAATGACAGGACAAGCAGACAATGAACACCTCGACATCTCTTTTATTTGCCATTTGTTTAGCTTTTTATTGTGAGATGCGTCGTCGAATGTTCACCATGGGTATGCTGCAAATTTCCACCATGAATTATGCATGGCTTAGATTAGCGGCCCGGCGTTTCCCTAACACATATACAAACTCCATGATCCCCACAAGATTCCCAATTGATTTCACACCGCGGGCATCCATAAACAAAAGATCACGATATCAACTCAAATAAGATGTGCAATGTTGAAAGCTTGCCCATGACTGCATGGCTGGGCTAGTCTCCAACTTACAACTTGCAAGCATAACAACTCAACATAAGAGACCACAATGTCAAATTTTTAAGAACAAGAAAAAGTAAAGTGTGCCTTCCGATTCGTGAGAGCTTTACTGACCGAATTTCGCATAACACTGGTAAGAGTTTAATTTGAAGAGAAAATAAAAGCAAGTCAAATTTACTTGGAATAGCAAATTGCTAGTAGGTATGTATGGTGGACACTTTGGAAAACTTTGGCTTTTAGGAGTTGGATGCACGAGTAGAGCTCATACTCAGTACAAGGCGAGGACTAGCAAAAGACTGGGAGCGACCAACTAAGAGAGCAGTAATGCCATAATCATGCAAAGCGACAAAGCGACATTAAAAGAAGCATAAGATGGCATCAAAAGTCAAAAACTAAATGATCATAGAGGCTATTGGCGACTTTGTAAGAGTCTAACATGTGTGAGCATGCGCCAAGTACACCCAAATAAAGCATCAAGGAGAAAACCAAAATAATGCTTCCATACAATAAAAACAACGCATGATTTTTTCAAAGGCTCATTAAGCAATCTCGGTTATTTGAGACAAGTCATGCTACAGAAAAACCACTAAGCATACTATCAAAAAGACATCAAGCATGACATGAAAAAGCCTAAGCCACAGTCTACACAAGCTCCTTCTTGTACCACTATTTTGCATAAAGCTTTTTCTCTTTTCCAACACCATTTGAAATTTTTAAAGACACCTCTTTTGATGAAAACTAATAAAGATTAGAGGCAAAAATACACCTTGATGAAAAGAATGAAAAACGGAGTGTTCTTGGCAAATGAATTCGAGTACATCTCCTCCAAAGGAAATTTGTTGGGGTCCAACCATTTATTGCAGCAGACAAAACCAAACTAACTAAGAAAACTAAAACAACTGACGCTCCAAGAAAAACACATAGTGCATGAAGCAATAAAAATATAGCGTCTTGAAAGGTGACCTAATTTTTGCCGATGAAGAAGGGGTGCCTCGGGGGCATCCCCAAGCTTTGACGCTTGTACTTCTTGGATATTTCTTGGGGTGATGCATGGGCATCCCATGCATGGGCATCCCAAAGCTTGAGCTTTTGTCCATTCTACCACTCATCTCATCATTCTCCAATCCCTACACTTGAAAACTTCCTTCATACAAAACTAAACACAAATCTATTAGCAACATTAGTGTAGCATAACATATAATCAACCTCTTTTTGCTTCAGGTTTCAACTCAAAACCACCACATATATAGCAAATACTACTGTAGCAACTTCCCCAAAAGTTCCATGATCAAAAGAACTCAAAAGAAAGCGATAAAGCGGCAAACACAAATATTGGCAGAAATCTGTCAAAACAGAACAACTGACAAAGGCCGAATTTGTGAGGGGTTTTCTGTTGCTCAAATCAAAAAGTGTTCATCTAATGAAAGTTTGGATATAACCTGGGGCATATGCACAAGAAATCTCAGGTCCAAAACATATACAGAGAATTTATACGAATTTTTACGGTGCAGCACCAAAAACAGTTTCAGGACAACAACATCCCCAAATCTTTACCTCACTCGAATTAGAGGCTTCTCTTGGCACAAAAACGAAATAAACAAGATAAGGAGCGGTCATTACAGCAGTAATGACTTCCAAGACTCAAATAAAAGAAAAAGTACTGAAAATAAACATTGGGTTATCTCCCAAGAGTGCTTTTCTTTAACGCCTTTGAGCTAGGCGCAGAAAATTGCGAATCAAGTAACATCAAGTGATGAAGCATCAAGCTCATAATTTGCTCTAAGAATAGAGTCAAAAAGTAATTTCTTTCTTCTCCTAGGGAAGTGTTCCATACCTTTCTTTAGTGGGAATTGATATTTGATGGTGCCTTCCCTCATATCAATGATGGCACCTACAGTTCGAAGAAAGGGTCTTCCCAAAATAATAGGACATGAAGCATGGCATTCAACGTCCATAACAAGAAAATCAATGGGAACAAGGTTATTGTTAACCACAATAAGAATATCATTAATCCTTCCCAAAGGTTTCTTCTTAGCAACATCAGCAATAGGAACATCAAAGTAACATTTTTCAAGCGGTGGTAAATCAAGCATGTCATAAATCTTTCTAGGCATGATAGAAATATTAGCACCTAGATCACATAAAGCATGGCAATCAAAACCATTAACATGCATATCAATGATGGGTTCCCAACCATCTTCTAACTTCTTGGGAACAGAGGCTTTTTGCTTCAACTTTTCATCCCTAATTTTTATGAGAGCATTGGTAATATGCTTAGTAAAAGCAATATTTAAAGAACTGGCATTGGGAGTCAAAGCAAGCTTTTGCAAGAACAAAATAACTTCAGATATATTGCAGCCATCAACATCAAAATCATTAAAAGAAATAGAGCTATCATCTCCCACACTCCAAAAAATTTCAGCACTCTTTTGAGAAAAAGTTTTGGCAGTTTTAGGCTTTTTAACACAAGGAGTGGGAGTTTTCTCTACCCCAATCAAAGTAAGAGGATTGCTAGCATTAGGAGCAACATCATTAGAGGTAGTAATAGTACATACCTTCATCTCTCTAGCCATCTCATCTTCTCTTTCCCACCTGGCATGCAATTCCGCTAACAATCTAATATTTTCATCAATTCCAACTTGAACAGCGTTAGCAGTAGCAAAAACATTGTTCTCTTTCACATCATTAGGCAACACTTTTAATTTCAGAAGTTCAACATCATGAGCAAGGCTATCAACTTTAGAAGCAAGAATATCAATTTTTCCTAACTTTTCCTCAACAGACTTGTTAAAAGCAGTTTGCTTACCGATGAAGTCCTTGAGGATTACCTCAAGCTCGGAGGGTGCGGCCCTAGTGTTGTTGTAGGAATTACCATAAGAGTTACCATAACCATTACCATTGGTAGAAGGATACGGCCTATAATTGTTACTAGCAAAATTGTTCCTATAAGCATTGTTGTTAAAATTATTATTTCTAATGAAATTCACATCAACATGCTCTTCTTGAGCAACCAGAGAGGCTAAAGGAACATTATTAGGATCAACATGAATCCTATCATTAGCAAGCATAGCCATAATGGTATCAATCTTATCATTCAAGGAAGAGGTTTCCTCAACAGAATTTACCTTCTTACCTTGTGGAGCTCTCTCGGTGTGCCATTCGGAATAATTTACCATCATGTTGTCGAGTAGCTTTGTTGCGGCGCCCAAGGTAAGGGACATAAAAGTGCCTCCAGCAGCTGAATCCAATAGGTTCCTCGAAGAAAAATTCAGTCCTGCATAAAAAGTTTGAACAATCATCCAAGTAGTCAGTCCATGAGTGGGGCAATTCTTTATCATAGATTTCATTCTTTCCCAAGCTTGAGCAACATGTTCATTATCAAACTAAGTAAATTTCATAATATTGCTACGCAGAGATATAATCTTAGCAGGAGGATAGTATCTACCAATAAAAGCGTCCTTGCACTTAGCCCATGAATCAATACTATTCTTAGTCAAAGACATCAACCAATATTTAGCTTTTCCTCTCAAAGAAAAAGGAAACAACTTGAGCTTAATAATATCACTATCAACATCCTTATATTTCTGCATCTCACATAGCTCAACAAAATTATTGAGATGAGCTGCAGCATCCTCAGTACTAGCACCAGAGAATTGCTCTTTCATAACAAGGTTCAACAAAGCAGGCTTAATCTCATAAAAGTTTGCAGCAGGAGCAGGTGGTGCAATAGGAGTGCAGATAAAATCACTATTGTTCATGGTAGTAAAGTCACACAACTTGGTGTTTTCAGGATTGGCCATTTCAGCAAAACGAAAGTAAACAAGTAAAAACAACTACCAAGGATTCTAATTTTTTTGGGTTTTTGATATAAAATGATGCAGGATAAATAAATAAAGTAAAGCAAAACAATAACAAAGTAAAGGATGTGCGTGCGAAAACTCCCCTCGCAGAAGTCTTCTACTTCCTCCCTGGCAACGGCGCCAGAAAAATAGCTGATGCTGTTTGATGGTGCCAAGTTGACGTGGGAAAGTGTAGTTGATGTGGGAGCTTCTTCTTCTTCAATCCCCGGCAATGGCGCCATAAAAACAGCTGATTGCCTAGTTGACAATCGATCCTTGTGCGTGGTGAATGACCAGCCCGTTTGGAATCCCAAGAGGAAGGTGTGATGAGTATAGCAGCTGGTTTTCCCTCAGTTAAGAAACCAAGGTATGTCGATCTTGGAGAGGAGAGACAAATGACTAAAGGTGATGCAGACTGGCTTAATAGCACTCCAACAAGGGCGCACTTGTTGACTCGTCTTCGGCCAGTAGCAACACGGAACCTGCACACAACACAACCAAGTACTTTGTTCCCAACTTGCGATGAGGTTGTCAATCTGACCGGTTTGCTTGAAACAAAGGTTATGAGTGTATCGAGTGGAAAACAATATAGTATGCGAGTAAAGTAAACAGTGTGAGTAAAGTAAACAGGTGATAGCAATATGATGGAAATAGGACCGGGGTCCATAGTTCACTAGTGGTGTCTCTCCATAAGATAAATAACACATGCTGGGTAAACAAATTACAGTTGGGCAATTGATAGAATAAAGATAAATGTGATATGTCAAGACGATCACTATGAGATTTACTCTGGGCATTACAACAAAATACATAGACCGCCATCCAACTGCATCTATGACTAATAATCCACTTGTGGCGAATCAATCCGAGAACTCCACAAGTATTAAGTTGCGAACAACAGATAATTGCATTAAGCAAAGTGTGTAATGTAAACAAAGCATATGCCCTTGAGCATATGAATGTTGTTTTCTCCCTAGTAGCAACAGCACATCTACAACCTTAGATGTTTCTGTCACTCCCCCAGGTTAAATAGAGTCATGAACCCACTATCGAGCATAAATACCCCCTCTTGGAGTCACTAGCAACTACTCGGCCAAGATAGCTACTAACAACGGAGAGCATGCAAGATCATAAACAACATAGAGATAACAAAAGATAATATTCAGTACAACAACTCAATCATAACACCAATATTCATCGGATCCCAACAAACCAAACATGTAGAATTACATAACGGTGATCTCAATCATGTAGGGCAGCTCATGAGATCTAAACATGAAGCACATGGTGGAGAAGACAACCATCTAGCTACTGCTATGGACCCATAGTCCAAGGTAGACTATTCACTCATCGCTCCGGAGGCAAGCATGGCGATGAAGAAGACCTCCGGTGGCGATTCCCCTCTCCGGCAGGGTGCTGGGAAGAGCTTCTGGACCCTCCCGATCTTTGGGTCAACGGCGGCGGCGGATCGCGATGTGTTCTAGAAAATTGATCGAGTCTTTAGGTTTTTCCCGTCGGGGGGTCTTTATAGGCGAAGGGGCGATGTCAGAGGTGGAGCCAGGCGGCCTCACGCCAGGGTGGCGCGGCCCAGGCCCTGGCCGCGCCAGCCTGGTGTGTGGGGCCCCTATGGCCCCCCTCCTACTCCTCTTCGGATCTCTGGAAGCTTCCGGGTAAAATAAGACTTCAGGAACTTGTTTCGTCCAATTCCGAGAATATTTCCTGTGTATCACTTCTGAAGCACAAAAACAGCAGAAAACAGGGAACTGGCACTGTGGCGACTTGTTAATAGGTTAGTTCCGGAAAATGCATAAAAGTGCCACTAAGTGTAACGAAACAGTAGGCAAATGGTGTAAAAACAAGCATGGAGCATCAAAAATTATAGATACATTGGAGACGTATCAGTCCCCCGCGCCGCCGCCGCCCGCGCCCCTCGCTGCTCATCTTCGCCATCTTCACCGCTACCTCCATCACCAACTCCTCTTAATATGCAGTGGTTCATCCTCCCACACACCTCTATACCGTCCTATGTAAACATGGTGTTTGATGCTATAATATTTATCCTATGATCTATGTCATGTTTGCATAGTTTATTTGTTCTTAGATTGATTTGTTGAATGTCTTTGGTTCATTAGAGTTGTATGTTAATATGGTACTGTCCTTTGGTGTCCATTATATTTATGCGTGCATGGATTAAACATCTTAGGGTTAGTAGTATGTGCAAAAGGAAGGGGTAGTTCTGCCGGAGTGACAGAAACCCGAGGACGCGAACCGGAACGTTGCACGTATGGGAGTAAGAGGACCATTAACTTAAGGCTATGGTTGGGGAAACCTTAATGCATTGTTAGTATTTGCGGATGCTTGCTAACAATCCAATCATATAGTACTTATAATTCCAAGTAGTGAAGTGCATAGAAAACTGCATCGAAGACAGTGAACCCGATTTATTCACTAATTGAACTTAGACAAAGCCACCACTATTACCACCACTTTTCCACACTCATGGTACTGTTAGTTTATGGTTACTTAGTATATTTTATTGCTGCAGTGATGCGGCACAGTGTTGATGATGTAAATCACCGTCCAGTTAGGAACCCCAAGAGGAAGGTATGATGAGCACAGCAGCAAGTTTTTTCCTCAGTAAGAAACCAAGGTTTGTTAGTCCAAGAAAAACCAAACTTCAGAAGGTGATGCCTGCTAGCCTAGTGACACTCCAACAAGGGCGTCATTAACAATACTTGTTAGCGCGTCTTCAACTAGTAGCAACACGGAACCTGCACACAACATAACCAAGAACTTTGCTCCCAACTTACGATGAGGTTGTCAATCTCACCGGTTAGCTGTAAACAAAGGAATGAGCGTATCGAGTGGAAAGCAATAATAGTATGCGAGAAAGTAAATAGTGTGAGTAAAGTAAACAAGTGATAGCAATGTAAAGGAAATTGGACCAGGGTCCATAGTTCACTAGTGGTGTCTCTCCATAAGATAAATAACGACATGCTGGGTAAACAAATTACAGTTGGGCAATTGATAGAATAAATATAACGTGCATATGTTGAGAGGATCACTATGAGATTTACCCTGGGCATTACAACAAAATATATAGACCGCCATCCTACTGCATCTATGACTAATAATCCACTCGCGGGGAATCATCCGAGGACCCCTTGAGTATTAAGTTGCGAACAACAGATAATTGCATTAAGCAAAGTGTGTAATGTAAACAAAGCATATGCCCTTGGACATAAGAATGTTGTTTTCTCCCTAGTGGCAACAACACATCTACAACCTTAGAGGTTTCTATCACTCCCCCAGATTAAATAGAGGCAGGAACCCAACTATCGAGCATAAATACCCCCTCTTGGAGTCACTAGTATCTACTCGGCCAAGATAGCTACTAACAACAAAGAGCATGCAAGATCATAAACAACATAGAGATAACATAAGATAATATTCAACACATCAACTCAATCATAACACCAATATTCATCGGATCCCAACAAACACAACATGTAGAATTACATAAAGGTAGTCTCGATCATGTAAAGCAGCTCACGAGATCTAAACATGAAGCACATGGTGGAGAAGACAACCAACTAGCTACTGCTATGGACCCATAGTCCAAGGTAGACTACTCACTCATCGCGCCGGAGGCAAGCATGACAATGAAGAAGACCTCCGGTGGCAATTCCCCTCTCCTGCAGGGTGCCGGAAGAGCTTCTGGACCCTCCCGATCTCGGGTCGATGATGGCGGCAGATCGCGATGTGTTTCTGGAAAATTGATCAGATCTTTAGGTTTTTCCCGTCGGGGGGTCTTTATAGGCGAAGGGGCATCGTCAGAAGTGGACCGAGGCGCCCTCACACATAGGGGGCGCGGCCAGGGCCTAGGCCGCGCCGCCCTGTTGTGTTGCCGGCCTGTGGCCCCTCTCCGTCTCCTCTTCGGTTCTCTGGAAGCTTCGGTAAATTTCTGGATGACTGGCTTTTGTTTCGTCCAATTCCGAGAATATTTTCGGTGTAACTTTTCTAAAACATAAAAATAGTAGAAAACAGGGAACTGGCACTGTGGCATCTCGTTAATAGGTTAGTTCCAGAAAATGCATAAAAACGCCACGAAGTGTAACGAAACACTAAGCAAATGGTGTAAAAACAAGCATGGAGCATCAAAAATTATAGATACGTTTGAGACGTATCAGCATCCCCAAGCTTAACTCTTGCTCGTCCTCGAGTAGGTAAGTGATAACAATAGAAATAATTTTTGAGGTGACATGCACCTACACAATCTTGACCATATATGTAAGCGTTGTGTGCTAAAATCAAAAGAACTTAAAACATGGGCATGAAAGATATAATCTTGATAGAAGAAACTTAGCAACCATGTTATAACAAGAAAAAGAACACAAACAAAAGATCATGAAAATGAAAAAATGAAAGTCAAACATGTATTCAAATCATATGGAAAAACATACAAATGGTTTTTAGCATGTCCTTCATGAGAGATCAAAACATAAATCCATAGGACACCTTCAAGTTTAAGAGGGCGACTAGATACAAATAATTTAAGAACAAGTGAAACCAACATCATGAATCAATCAATGAAAACTTTGGGACAATGCACACTATACTCAGAATGACAACTATGCTCTCTTAGACGGTGCATAAAGATAGAAGGTGGTGTCTCAACATAAAAGTAAAAGAAAGGCCCTTCGCGGAGGGAAGCAGTGATTAAACATGTGCTAGAGCTTTTCATTTGTAAAACATAGAGATAAAAGTTGGGTTTTGAGAGGTGGTTGCTTTTGTCAATGACTAGCAATGGGTTCTTACTATCTTCCATACAAAAAGTAAGCAAGTTTTTGAGAGATATTGGCACTTTTGTGCTCTTTTATAAAGCTTGGCACTCCTCTCCACCTTTTTTTCTTTCACAAACCATGGCTAACCGATTCCATCGGGTGCCCACCAACATTCACATACCATGGAGGAGTGATTTTTTTCTTTTTCTTTTTCCTTTTTTTTTCTTTTTGGAATAAACAATATGGAAGATAGCAAATTCGACCACTATGTCCACATGAGCTGAAAATAGTGTCACAAAACAAGAAGTATTTTGAAGGTTTTTTGAAAGGTAGCACATGAAAATTAACTTGGAATGGCTTACAAATACCATATATAGGAATTTATAGTGGACACAATGGCAAACTTGGTTTTTAGGAGTTGGATGCACGAGTAGAGCTCATACTCAGTACAAAATGAGGGCTAGCAAAAGACTGGGAGCGACCAACTAAGAGAGCAATAATAGCCATAATCATGCAAAGCGACAAAGTAACATTAAGAGAAGCATAAGATGGCAACAAAAGTCAAAAACTAAATGATCATAGAGGCAATGGAGACTTTCTATGAGTCTAACATGTGTGAGCATGCGCCAAGTCAACCCAAATAAAGCATCAAGAAGAAAACCAAAATAATGCTTCCAAATAATAAAAACAACGCATGATTTTTTCAAAGACTCATTAAGCAATCTCAGTCATTTGAGACAAGTCATGCTATAGCAAAACCACTAAGCATACTATCAAAAAGACATCAAGCATGACATGCAAAAGACTAGGCCGCAGTCTACACAAGCTCCTTTTTGTACCACGTTTTTGCATGAAACTTTTTCTATTTTCCAACACCATTCGAACCTTTTTAAAACAACTCTTTTGATGAATACCAACATGGACCAGAGGTCAAAATACACCTTGATGTAAAGATATAACAATATCTGAACACAAATCAAGGCGAAAATCGAAAACTAAACGCAGTAGCAGAAAAAAAGAACACTCGTTGAACGATAAGAGTGAAAAACGGAGTGTTCTTGGCAAATGAAAAGCAAGGCAACTTCTCCAAAACGAATTTGTTGGGGACCAACCATTTATTGTAGCAAACAAAACTAAACAAAACTGAAAACTAAAACAACTGACGCTCCAAGAAAAATGCATAGTGCATGAAACAATAAAAATATAGTGTGTTGAAAGGTGACCTGATTTTTGCCGATGAAGAAGGGGTGCCTCGGGGGCATCCCCAAGCTTTGACGCTTGTACCTCTTGGATATTTCTTGGGGTGCGTGGGCATCCCCAAGCTTGAGCTTTTGTCCATTCTTCAACTCATCTCATCATTCTCCAATCCCTACACTTGAAAACTTCCTTCATACAAAACTCAACACAATTCTATTAGCAATATTAGTGTAAGCATAACAATGAATTAACTCCTTTTTGCTTCAGGTTTCAACTAAAAACCACCAAATATAAAGTATATACTACTGTAGCAACTTCCTCAAAAGTTCCGTGATCAAAAGAACTCAAAAAGAAAGCGATCGAGCGGCAAACATAAATAATGGCAGAAATCTGTCAAAATAGAACAGCTGACAAGGGTCGAATTTTTAGAGGGTTTTCTGTTGCTCAAATCAAAAAGTGTGAAACTAATGAAAGTTTGGATATAACCTGGGGCATATGCACAAGAAATCACAGGTCCAAAATATATTCTGAGAATTTTCACAATTTTTTACGGTGCAGCACCGAAATCTGTTTCAGGACAGCAACATCCCCAAATCTTACCTCACTCAAATTAGAGGCTTCTCTTGGCACAAAAACGAAATAAAAATGATAAGGAGAGGTCATTATAGTAGTAATAACTTCCAAGACTCAAATAAAAGAAAAAGAACTGAAAGTAAAACATTGGGTTATCTCCCAAGAGTGCTTTTCTTTAACGCCTTTGAGCTAGGCGCAGAAAGTGCGAATCAAGTATTTTCAAAAGAAGCATTAAGATTAACTGCAGAAGTCTTTTCAATAAGCCATTGTATTTCATCCACATAAGTTTTTTGAAGACCCCTTGTGATCACTCTTTGGTTCACTCAATTCACTAAAAAGATTTGCAGGATAGATCCAATCAAAATTATTTTCAAAAGCTTCATACAATCCCAAGAGTTTACTAGGTGTTGGTATTTGGGTTTCTTCATTGTTTGTACTAACAACATTTATATGCAAGCCAAGCTTATTAAAATGCTTAAGAACTTTCCTAGCTTCAATGGCAACATCTCTAAATTCTCTACGCAAAGTTTCCAAGATAAAAGCTTTCTTTTTGGGGTCTTCAATATCATGAAGCTTAAGAAACATGTGTTGCATAAAAGGATTAAGGCTAGCAAACCTAGCTTCCAATATGTTAACTAAATAAGCAGAAGCAATTTCATAACTAGGAGCAAGCTCAGCCAAAGATTTTTCCTCAACATATTTATGCATACTAATATGATTAAAGAACTCCTCGATGTTACTTTTCCCAATAATAGAACCACTACCTACTGAGAGGTCTTCCAAAACGTACTTAGGGAACACCACAATGAACTAGAAGTAATAAAGTAACAACTATAAAGGAAACTAATTTTTTTGTGTTTTTGATAAAACGATGCAAGTAAAAATAAAGTAAAGCAAAACTTAAAACAAAGTAAAGGATGTGCGTGCGAAACTCCCCTTGCAGAAGTCTTCTTTTTCCCCGGCAACGACGCCAGAAAAAGTCTTGATGCGGCACGGTGTTGATGATGTAAATCACCGTCCAGTTGGGAACCCCAAGAGGAAGGTATGATGAGCACAACAGCAAGTTTTTTCCTCAGTAAGAAACCAAGGTTTGTCAGTCCAGGAAAAAGCCAAACTCCAGAAGGTGATGCCTGCTAGCCTAGTGAAACTCCAACAAGGGTGCCGTTAACAATACTTGTTAGCGCGTCTTCAACTAGTAGCAACGCGGAACCTGCACACAACACAACCAAAAACTTTGCTCCCAACTTACGATGAGGTTGTCAATCTCACTGGTTTGCTGTAAACAAAGGAATGAGCGTATTGAGTGGAAAGCAATAGTAGTATACGAGAAAGTAAATAGTGCGAGTAAAGTAAACAGGTGATAGCAATGTAAAGGAAATTGGACCGGGGTCCACAGTTCACTAGTGGTGTCTCTCCATAAGATAAATAACGACATGCTGGGTAAACAAATTACAGTTGGGCAATTGATAGAATAAAGATAACGTGCATATGTCGAGAGGATCACTATGAGATTTACTCTGGGCATTACAACAAAATACATAGACCGCCATCCAACTACATCTATGACTAATAATCCACTCGCAGGGAATCATCCGAGGACCCCTTGAGTATTAAGTTGCGAACAACAGATAATTGCATTAAGCAAAGTGTGTAATGTAAACAAAGCATATGCCCTTGGACATAAGAATGTTGTTTTCTCCCTAGTGACAACAGCACATCTACAACCTTAGAGGTTTCTGTCACTCCCCCAGATTAAATAGAGGCATGAACCCAACTATCGAGCATAAATACCCCCTCTTGGAGTCACTAGTATCTACTCGGCCTAGATAGCTACTAACAACGGAGAGCATGCAAGATCATAAACAACATAGAGATAACATAAGATAATATTCAGCACATCAACTCAATGATAACACCAATATTCATCGGATCCCAACAAACACAACATGTAGAATTACATAAAGGTAGTCTCGATCATGTAAAGCAGCTCACGAGATCTAAACATGAAGCACATGGTGGAGAAGACAACCAACTAGCTACTGCCTTGGACCCATAGTCCAAGGTAGACTACTCACTCATCGCGCCGGAGGCAAGCATGGCGATGAAGAAGACCTTCGGTGACGATTCCCCTCTCTGGCAGGGTGCCGAGAAGAGCTTCTGGACCCTCCCGATCTCAGGTCGACGACGGCGGCGGATCGCGATGTGTTTCTAGAAAATTGATCGTGTTTTTAGGTTTTTCCCGTCGGGGGGTCTTTATAGGCGAAGGGGCATCGTCAGAAGTGGACCGAGGCGGCCTCACACATAGGGGGCGCGGCCAGGGCCTGGGCCGTGCCGCCCTGTTGTGTGGCCGGCATGTGGCCCCTCTCCGTCTCCTCTTTGGTTCTCTGGAAGCTTCGGTAAATTTCTGGATGACTGGCTTTTGTTTTGTCCAATTCCGAGAATATTTCCTGTGTAACTTTTCTGAAACACAAAAACAACAGAAAACAGGGAACTGGCACTGTGGCATCTCGTTAATAGGTTAGTTCCGGAAAATGCATAAAAACGCCACGAGTGTAACGAAACACTAAGCAAATGGTGTAAAAACAAGCATGGAGTATCAAAAATTATAGATACATTTGAGACGTATCATGCATCACTAACAATTACTTTCTTATATTTATTATCTTGCAAAGCTATCTCTCATACCCATATTGTTGCTCTAGTTTTATTTCCTAGATGATGCAAACGTTTAGTGTGCGTAGAGTTGTATTAGCGGTTGACAGAACTTGAGAGAACCTTTATCCTACCTTTAGCTCCTTGTTGGGTTCGACACTCTTACTTATCGAAAATGCTACACACGATCCCCTATACTTGTGGGATATCAGCCTACCTAACATGCTAACTTCGGTTGATGCCTCCAAGCTTCAATCGCTTAGCTTGGTTTTGTAGGACGTTAAGATTACAAGTTCGTTAAATGCCTAGATCCTCATGGATGGATTGAGCTTTTATTCTCTTAAGGCCTCCGCCACCCTATCCTGACAACTCACAAATGCTAGGATTGTCCTTGTTTGGCCATCCTTGTTCCCAATAAAGTGAAGATCTTTAGTTGGTTGTTGTGTCTTGACATGCTAAGCACCAAGGCAAACCTTCTGATACGTCCATTTTGCATCACTATTTTATATCATAATTTACTGTTATTCATTGATATATTTCATATTTAGAGATGATACTTATGTTATTTCTTCTATTTTGCATGTTTGATGATTATTGGAGAATTCACTGCCGGAGTCAGGATTCTGCTGGAAAAAGGACTGTCAAGACACCATATTTCTGAAGATCAGCAATTCTCAGAAAATACCCAGAAGTTCCTATTTGGCCAGAAGACGAAGTAGCCAGAAGGAGAGAGCGAGGTGAGCCATCAGGGACCCACACCACCCCCTGCCACGGGCCAACCCTAGGTCACGCCGCCAAGTGGTGTGGCCGCCCTGGCCCACCTCTGCCAGTGCGCCTTCGCGTATATCGTCTCCCCGAAAACCTAAGACGAGAAGGAGGATCGCAGAAAGACTCCGCTGCCTCTGCGGGGTGGAAAACACACAGAGAGAGAAAGCTCTCTGGCAGGCAGAAATCTGCCGGGGAAATTTCTTCCCGGAGGGGGGAAATCGTCATCATCGTCATCATCATCGAGCTGGGCTTCATCGGGATCATCATCATCATCACCATCGCCACCAGCGCCATCATCATCATCATCACCACGCCGTCCCGCTGTAACATCTTGGGGTGAATCTTGTCTAGTTCATAGGGGAAACTTTCCCGATGTTGATTACTACTTGTAGTTGATGCTATTGAGTGAAACCGTTGAATTAAGGTTTATGTCCAGATTGTTATTCATCATTATTTCACCTCTGATCATAATCCATATGATATCTTGTGAGTAGTTCGTTTAGTTCTTGAGGACATGGGAGAAGTCAAGATGTTAGTAGCGGAACTATGTTGAGTAATATTTAATGGTTTGATATTTATGTTGTGGTGCTATTTTACTAGTGGTGTCATGTGAACATCGACTACATGATACTTCACCTTTATGGGCCTAGTGGAATGCATTATGTATTTGGCTACTAATTGTGGGGTTGTTGGAGCGACATAAGCCTAAACCCCTGTTAGGAAACCAGTGCACCAGGGAGTGTAGGATCTCAGAGTTTAAGGCTGTGGTTAGATTTATCTTAATTACTTTCTTGTAGTTGTGGATGCTTGAAAGGGGTATAATCACAAGTATGTATTAGTCCAAGTTGGGGTAGTGCATTAGCATAGGTTCACCCCCATAACACCTATCAAACCAGTGAAGATTAATCAACTGTATGAAGCGAAAGCACTTGACAAAAATTCCCGTGTGTCCTCAGGAATGTTTGGTAATCATAAGTAACACAACCGGTTTGTCCTTTGCTCTAGAAAGGATTGGGCCACTCGCAGCAATTATTATTATTGTCTTTTATTTACTCGTACTTTATTTATCTGCATTATCAAATACTCCTGAAAACCCGTACTTTATTTACAGTGATTCCTTGATCAAAACTGTTTGTCAACACCTTCTGCTCCTCGTTGAGTTCGACACTCTTATTTATCAAAAGTACTATGATACACCCCCTATACTTGTGGGTCATCACCTTCTCAAGAAGCATATCCACGATAACGCCACCTGTCCTCATTTCTCTCTTCCAATTGAATATCGAGATCATTTGTTTTGTGGATGTTTCTACGCGGCCTGATCTGGCTCCTTATTAGCATCATCCATCCTGGTATGGCTCCTTATTAGCATGAAACCCTCTTTTGGCGACATCTCGAACTTTTGGGGTACTTCAAATCCCCCCAATCTGCCACACTCTATCTGGCCTTCTATCGCTCTCATCATTTTATGGAAAATTTGGATGCTCATAAGTTCAAGTGTTTTAGGATTTTTTAAAAAATACAACATGGTCCTCAAAATTTATAAAAGGACCCTAGTACGAACATGTAGATCACCATTGGGTCCTTCTCCATCAGACTTGATCTGGATCTTCATAGCATGGTCGACCGCGCTGCCACCGGGGACTCCGCCACTTGGGACAGTGCAGATGAGGAACTCCGTGTTGAAGATGATGAAAGGCCTCCTATTTGGCCTACGGGCCTGGAGGTTGAAGATGTAGTGGCGTTTATTGACACACAGAACAACATCAGAGGATGCCATTGCTTGGAGTGGTTGCCCTTTCATCCAGAAGATACAACGGCTTGACAACGATGGCTGCCTCCGAACTGCTTGTTTTTAGTTCCAATTTGCATTAGCATCTTGAAAGATTCCCGAAGAAGCTTGAGATTCATGCACATCTGAATCGAAACCCTCAACTTCTTCCATTCTCGCCACCAAAACGACAAATTAAAGAGGAGATTGAGAGACGCCAAACCTACCGAAAATGTGATCGGCCAAGCTTAACGAGAAAGCCATCATCGGATCCGCCTTTCCTCACATTGTATCCGACCACGTCGGCGACCCTGTGTTGCCGCTCGAACGCATCACAGAGAGCCTTGGGGATAAGGGCACAAGGCCAAATTGCGGAACTCCAAACAGCCACTAGGGGATACGAAGTATAAGGCAAACTAAGAACATGTGTGACAGGAGAGGTGAGAGGCAAAACTACTGTCACACTATATAGCTTGCACGGCCCCACCCTCTCCATCACTGGATAATTTACACTAAGAAGGGATGGGACCCCTCTCCCTCCCCTTACTGGCACCGGCGAACCGTGACAGCCCAACAAGACTGGACCACTCAATTAAAATGGACTTATATTTGTACATAAATCATAAAATTTAACGGGCCAATGTACTGGTTTTGTCTTGGGAAGACCGGGCCGCGGCCCGATATGGTCCCCGAGACGGTCCGCCAGTGCTCACCGGACACCGAGGTCGCCGGATCCGAGAGAAAAAAGGGACGAAGGAAAAGAAGAACGATGACCTAGGAGCTTCGGGACAGGAGGAGAGAGAAAGGAGAGACAAAAGTGATAGGCGTCTGAACAAGCCCATTTATGTAACAGCCTCCAAATGTATCGATGACCTCACTTTCTGGACAAACTAATGTGAAGACTCGGTTCAAAAGGAGCACGTACGCCGGTCTGTGGTGTTTTACCACTGGTTGGTGTGTAGGTGCTAGTACATTTTTTTTTTGAAATTGCTTGGCGTATGACATTTTCGATCCGATTCTTGTATGGTAGCATCATCGTTTAAATTTGTCCCATTTTGATTTCACATCTGAATAGTGCAACTTCAAACCTCGTAAGAATTTGTCTTTTTTGTGTAACCTATTTCGGAAAAAAAACTGGAAGTTCTTCATCACCAGTGTGGACGATCGTGCTGCTGCCCGATCAAGGTAGCTAGCAGAACCCTACCTGCACTCAGGACTTCTGCGACATTCCGTGCAGCACAAAACAAACTTCCGTCAATCTGAGTGGAAAATATTGTAATCTAGTGATCGCCGCAACTGCTGCCGCATCAACCATCCATTGAAACCGTCTCGAGAGTCGAGAGAGATATGTGCTACAGACCTCTCTGAAGTCTGAACTCTGAAGCGTGCAGGACGATACATGGAAAGTTTCCTCTGCCCCATTTCAAAAAAAAAAAAAAAAGTTTCCTCTGTTTCCCTGCAGACGGGTGGAAACGGCCACGCCCGCCGTCGAACTGAAAACGCAACGGGGGTTGGTGGCGTGAATGCGTGATGTTGATCCACGACGACTCGAGCTGTCGATCTTGCTGCTGAACATAATAAGTGATAATCCCAGTGAGCTTAACTGAAATTCTGAAACTGCACTCAAGCGAAGGAGTTTTCTCCCCTCTTCCATCTGCTGCACTGGGAGTGGCGCCGGAGATGACAAAACCAACGCAAAGCGCATGACCTCGTCGTGGCAAGGTAGCTGCAACAACCTGCTAGTGTGTCGAAAATAAAAGATGAAGAAGGAGAGACTAGGATCTTTGACTGGCAAGTGGCAAGTACGGTGATGGTTGGTTTGTTTTGTCTGAAGTCGGGATCAGACTTTGGGAATTTTGGGACTCTCCGGAGGAGCGTATACATGTGGGAAATGGGATGATTGGTAGAGAGAATTTGTGGTAGTAGTTATTAACTCAGTATGTGACGTTAATTTCATGTGGAATCTGTCGTAGTGCAGTGTCGTCCGAAATCCGTCATTTCGTCTGAAATTAGACACGTGAGAACTAAAAGGCATAACTGGTCTTTTTCTGATAAAAACAATATATAAATAAAGGCACAATGTCGAAAGTTAAGTCCAGACACTACAAATGCACACAATTAGCTTTTTCTGCTACAAAAAGAGAGGAGAAACATGATACAAATAAAATAATAATTAAAAATGGACAATCTTCTAATAGCGCGCTCAAGATCGTAGAACAAGCCGATGAAGAACAACATAGTACATAACAAGTTGAGATCCTGCACGCGGCCGATTTTACATCTGACTTTGATCACTGTAAAACCACCTATAGTGACGGTGCACTGCTTTTCAGCTTCATCTATGTTTTTCCTCTTTTTTATGGTTGTCATGTGTGAGTGCGCACGCTTTGATATACTCATTATTTTAATTTCTCCTCATTCTCGACGGATAACCTTAGGGTGATGTAGGTGCATGTCTGTCCTTACGTAGCAAGGGTCTCTCGATGACTCACACCTAGATAGATTGGCGGGTGTACAATCGTCTGGCGTTATCGCTACATTACATCGTAGAAAATGTTGAAAAGCAATCAATGGGAGCACACAAGCACATGAGCTCCCGTCGAGTACAAAGAAGAACACATCCCTAATGGATCCACTTCAACAACAAACAAAAGCGCTTCTAGAGTAGGGAAGAACTGGGAGACTCGACGTATCCACCTCCAAAGAGATCACTTTGTCAACACAACATAAACTAATTAGGATGTAAGCCTACATGTGCTAGATGGTGTTGTTCCCTCTGTAAACCCATGTCTATTTCTCTATTGTTGTAACAGAACACGGTCTTGCATGCGCACTTCGAGTTAATATCACAAGAGGTGGGGATAACCCCCTCCCCCCTCGATCATTGCTTGAAAAAACCCTAGCATGTGTGCGAAACCAAGGTTTCATTCACATTACGTTGGAGCAGCAGTCCTAGTTGTGGGAGGGAGATATACCCTAGAAATATGAATACGTCGGTGTGTTTCTATCTTCTTGAACCTTCATGTCACTCTCTCCTATAACCATGACCGTGTGAAGGAGTTGTATCACACAAGAGAAGGTTCTCCTTTCTTTATGTTAGGAGGGCAACATGACTTTTCAAAATTTGAACACCACCCCTATCTTCGCCTTTGATGATGACTCTGTATGTTTTATTAGAAGTTTATTTTGCCAAGTTGCGGAGGTAGTATATCTATATATCAGCGACAATTAGGAGGAGGTAGCACTACTGGTTTGGTGGATGGTGGGAGTATTTTGATGATCTAAGTACCCCTTGTTGGACAGTAATGGAAACCATTATAAAATAAAATAATATATGATTTTTAACATAATGGAAGTATAAAAAGACATATTATGGAAGAACACATGGAAAGCGTATGAGCAATCGTTTGGCTATGAAAGAACCCCCGGTTATACCAAAAATGAGTAGAAAAAAAAGGTAGAGTGGATACTAATTTTTTTACGTGAAATTAAATGTCAAATGTTTTGTGATGTATTGTTCCCGTTTCATTTATTTGCGGAAAACCAGTAGGCTTCTAGGTGCATATAAACCCATTCCTTGAAAACATATTTAAAATTATTTAAAAAATTATAAAAATTATTCGCATGTACATCCATACATGCTATGTTGGCACACAAGTTTTCATGTAAAAATAACATTTTTTGTGTCAGGTAAAAAAGTCAAATTCCGATGCTTAATATGACTATCCACCGAACGTTTTTATTGTCTTTTTACACATCCCACATAAAATGTTCCTTTTTTGAAATCTTATGTGCGAAATAGAGTGTTCGGATGTACACGCTAATTTTTGTTTCAAATTTTTGGACACATTAAAATTTATTTTTATACATGTTTCATAATAGGCACGAGCCAAAACACCACCTCCATTTTTTTCCTTATTTGTTTTCTTGAGAGAACCCACTTCTTCCTATTGGACATTGGTTTGGGTTGTTTTGTATGAACTATTTGGGCCTTACATAGGAGGGAAACAGAAACAGTTTTTTCCATAATTGGTCAGAGCTTGAAGGCCCATCAGGCAAAAAGAACTCACAAAACTGGAAGAGCCCAACTCGGCCCACACACGAAACGATTATAACTCGCTAGGGTTTCACCAGATATATACATCCTCACGCACCTCTGTCCCCTCTCTTGTGCCTCCGCTTCTTTCATTCTCGCGCCGCCGCCGCCGCCGCTTCCTCCGCAGACAGCCCCCCGCGAAGCGAGGTCGGACCAGCCATGGCAGACGCCAAGCCAACCACCGCGGTCACCCTCCGCACTCGCAAGTTCATGACCAACCGCCTGCTCGCCCGCAAGCAGTTCGTGCTCGAGGTCATCCACCCCGGCCGCGCCAACGTCTCCAAGGTCCGAGATCTCGCCCCCCTTTACGCTCTCCCCCCTCTGCTGTTACGTTTCATGGCGTGCGGATCCTGAAGTCCTTCTGTGCGCAGGCCGAGCTCAAGGAGAGGCTGGCCAAGGTGTACGACGTCAAGGACACCAACTGCATCTTCGTGTTCAAGTTCCGCACCCACTTCGGAGGCGGCAAGTCCTCCGGGTTCGGCCTCATCTACGACAACCTCGAGTCCGCCAAGAAGTTCGAGCCCAAGTACCGCCTCATCAGGGTACGATTCGTTCCTCACTTGTTTATTCTCTGACACTGAACTCGAGTTCGTTTCAATCTGTGCTCACTCAGGGATCGTAATGCGGTAAACTTATTGCTTTTCGGTGATTTTTAGCTGGTGCCTTAGTTAGTCAGCATTTAGTTTGAGATAACTAGGTTAGCTTGCCCAGATGTTGTGTTTCGAAACTAACCTGATTAGTCTAGCTTAGGTTAAGTGCGGTAGCTGTGGAAAATGGAATTTGAGAGGGCCATGTATGGTGGGTTAGCTTATTCTACCTTTTTGTTTGGTTGTTTTACCAATGGGTTGCAGTTTGATAGGCTTCGTTCAAGTTAACTTAACCCTGCCTAAGCCATTGCTGTTTGGAGGGTTAAATACCAAACTTAGCCATACAATCTTCTTATATTGCTTAAATGGCGTAAAAAATGTGCTGTTTGTGGTATCTCTACCAGTCATGTTGGTGAATTAGCAAAAGAACTGAGGATACACACAAGTAGAACTAAATGTTTGTCTGGACACGTTCCTCTTTGTGGTCACCACTACATTTGTGCTGATTAGCTTAATGTTCAAGTGAGCTATTTGATTGGTTGTATTTCTAGGTTATGGACATCTTTTGTAGTGTTGCATGTCTGCTGTGAGGAAATCATATAACTGTATTGACATGTGTCACTAAATTGAGTAATGAGAAGTTGCCTCTACTGGACTGCATATGAGAAGTTGCTACATAAACATAATGCCACAGTTGTGTAAATCTTGATTAGGTGTTTCTTTTAAGGTGTGAAGCAGTTTATTTTGGCAAATGTGGTCTACTGTTTGCTTACATTTTAATGATGGCATCGATGTAGATCATAGTATTATAGTTCAGCTGGATCCAGCTTTAATGTATTCTGTCCAGATGGCTTAGACAGCTACTCTGGCTCGATTGGAATAAGTGCTGGCTATTTACGTCACATCTTTGGGCAGTGTTCATACAGATGGATAATTTACTGGGATCATTGACATTTTGAAGTTTCTCATATAGATGCATGATTTACTAGGATCACTTACGTGTTTGAATTTCCTAATATCTTGGTATTCTCTCCAGAACGGTCTTGCTACCAAGGTGGAGAAGTCACGCAAGCAGATCAAGGAAAGGAAGAACAGAACAAAGAAGATCCGTGGTGTTAAGAAGGTCAGTTTCAGCATTGCGTTTCTCTCGCATGTTGCTCATCATATATCGAAATGCATTGTTGAGCATGTGACCAAATATGTTTTCTCTGTGTTGCAGACCAAGGCTGGAGAGGCTGCCAAGAAGAAATAAGAACATTTCTGTCTTCCATCTGTTCACTATCAAGCTTTGCTTTGTTTAGGATGGTATCCTTGTGGCGATGTTGCTGAATGCTTAATTATAACTAGAAAAGACTCTTGTCACCAACTGTGTTTTGTGAGGCATTTGTAGTACCCTGTGCTCAGATTTTGAAGAACTTGTCATATCATCAGATATACCCGTTGTCACTGGTCTTATTTAGTATGGTCTTCTCTGCTTTGTGATTTTTGAGTTTACACCATTGATCGCCCCAAATTGAAAGGCCAGTTTATCTTTCAGCTTACGTGGACCAGTGCATGCATTGCTTATCGTTCTTATGCTAGCTACCTTGCGATTTGGTTGTTCTGTTCTGAGATCTTCCCATGAAGATCGTTTTTCCCACATCGTGGTAACCTATCTCACTGACTAGCATAAAAGCATTAGTCAGCCTAAATATTCAGCAAAAAATACTGAAGTTTTGCCGACTTAAAATCAGAAAGGCTTGACTGATTCGTGCGGCACCTTACACCGTGTAAAAACAGCCCACGGGATCTGCTACAAAACTGTGCCTCTTAAAGAACTGGGAAATCGTGTTAGACAAATCCATGAAATCCTTTTTTGGAGACGGAGTGAGTATATGAAATTGTCACCGTTACACCGGAGCTGATACAAAAATATTTAATAAAATTGTCAAAATGTTGGTTACTCTTATCTGTCCACAAAATCTGAAATCTTCAATCACTATAAGCTCTTTAAGAGACATGCCCAAAATCGTGTCAGATCCATCTAATTTTTGACAAATCTGCTACATCCTTTTTGGGACGAATGGAGTATATGAAGTTGTCATAGTTACACTGGAGCTGATACAGAAAAAAATGAATCAAATTGTCAAATAGACAACCACCAGGAGAAATCTACAAATGTTTGTTATCTGTCCACAAAATTTGAAATCTTCAATCACTATAAGCTCTTTTAAGAGACATGCTTTTGTAGAACTCAAAATTTAGTTCACCAAAGCGGTTTCAACATGTATTTGCCATGCTAGTTTTTTTGTCTGAATAAATGCTGTCTCCATGGTATTATCTTGCGAATTCCAATGACAACCTGGGATCGTCAATTCTTTGTGCAAGTAGCAGATCATTGGTCATAGGATAGGAGAACACAGCAGAATCAACTCAGAAGTTCAAACCTACTGATAATCCATATCTGTTTGTGGGAACTGATGAGAACAAAGACCTCATCGGATGCATATGACCACAACTAAGAAGATTGCTGTCCCTTTTCGTTGCAAAGGAAACCGTAGACCTGCCTCAAGTTACCCCTTGATGGTCGCGCATTGACGGCATACTTGCAAATTAATACTAGTCTCTTCCTCATCTCCAACTTTGTGACGTCTCTTTTCACAAAAGAATCGCCATAGTCAAAGCACCCTTAAGATAAATAAGTAATTATATTAGTTTAATATAAATATACCCACCATAGTTAAGTGTATATAGTCAACATCTTATTTGCCACGATTCAACAAATTTGTATAACATACATCATTATTATTTGCTCACAAAAAGAATTTAGCATGTCCTGCAACTACGCGGATTAAGAGACTGCAATCCACTTCTACTTCTGCAAGAAACAATTATGTTTATATTCATGATTATGCTTACCGCTATCGTTGAATAACCTTGTAATTATTGCCAAAGCTACACAAATGCTTATATCTTCACCTGAAAAAGACAGTAAAAAATAAGAGCTAAGCCAAAAGAACAAGTGCAAGCACACACAATCTATTCAGTTTAGTCCTCATTCTGACTTATTTGCAAAAATGACCTGTGGCCACATAATTGTTGGTGATGTATCATGAACTTGAACAACAATGGGCATCTAAACTTAACAACTTTCGGCAGCATCAACCATCCGTGGCATTCACGAACATTCGCAGCCAACACTTAGCACTGTGGCAGAGGACTGAGAGGAGGCACTAGCGAACTGGTGCAACATCCTCTGCCATGGCACTAACAGTGGCCCAACGGTAAATTCCTACAGTACATATGGAAAATAAAGTGTATTTTTTTTGGTTGGTGAACTTTGTTAACTCACCATTTTGACAGCACAGTAGCATTTTTCTCCCTGCGATCAAATTCTTATTTGCGAAGTTAATTGCTTTTGGGAGATTTTTCAGCAAAGAAAACCGGTCATCCTTGGAACCCTGCCAGAATGAAAGTATATAAGTTGAGAATGATAATATTTAGAAAACAACAAGGGTTGAAGAAAATATCACAGACCACAATAGGTAGCTCAAAGTAAGAATTTTCTGATAAACCACTTGGCAATCTTGATGTGCTATCACAGTTCAGTATGCAGTCCACACCAGCCAAGCCATCTGCAACTATTGAAGGACATACAAACAAAAGTATCATCAAGGCCCTTGCTTGTGTCAAATAAAATTTAAGTTCTGAGCTAGATAGTGTGTATCCACTTAATCAGTATACCTTGTGTGGTAGATGATACTGCAAGGTTTGATGCCCCAATCCAGAAAACAACATGACCCTCATTTGAATATCGAGAAATGGTGGAAGGGCCCGAGTTCATAGATTGTGTGATAGTGGTATGATCTCCATAACAGGAGGGACCATCATGGCTTGAGCACTTTAGATGCTTAGCTGTAATTTGGGGAGAATGTTCACCTCTCTGTGCACGATAAACCCTATCCTTTTCTACAATATCGGCAACTAACTGATTACACAGATCTGGTCCACCATCAAGTAGATCATAAGAATTTTTCCAGAATAATGCAGGAGTTAGACCACGTGCCCAACTCTCTTCATCATCTCCTGCGCCAGGAATATAGTGCCAGCTGAACTCTGAGGACATCCTTTGTGTAGCTACTGTACCAGATGCAGATGCTGAAACTAATATGATGGGAGTGAATTCCCATAATTCGTGCTCTGGAACTTCATTTAACCATATGCGTGTACTTTGTGATATCCACAGTGGACGTAGTGGCTTCCGTAAACCAGATGCAAGAGAATGAATGTCCGCACCACACGACTCAAATTCATCTGTCCATTTTTCAATACGCCCCTCTATAGCATTTTTCTCGTTATCTAGAACCCATACAGGAAGATGAACTGAGCTGTCCCAGTTTGATAAACCAGAGTCCTTTTCAGCATCCCCGTTTGGTATAGCAACTGACTAGCAGACAAAATTTTAAAAAATGAGAACAATAAAATGCGCAATTATACTATTCTTAAGAAAAGAAAACAAGCAACATGAAATAATGGCTCAAACAGCAAATGAGGAAGATATACTATTATTCAAATATAATAGAACGTGTTATGAGTTATGACTTCATCCAAAAAATAGTAGTGTTGATATTTATTAATAATGAAGTGAATGACAGTTAGGGCGGTAGGCTGTCATAAAACCAAGTAAAAAATCATGACATTATCAATGTTATTTCGTTGGAACTTGATAGGACTGCATGGAAATCAGCAATCCATGCGCCAAAACCTTAATATACTTTTCTTGTACTTTTCTCTCCCTCTTCACTATTTGGTTACCACATATTTTTGTTAGGTCTGATCTCTAGCTGATCCCAACATTCTTGGGAAAAAGGATTTGTTGTTGTTGTTGCAATGGTATTTCTGTTACTTGTCTATTTAGTCTTCTAGAGAAATTATTGCTCCCTGAATTCAACCGAAATACTAAGAATGACTTTCAAACAGGCATATGTACCATGTAGTTTATTGAAGAAGTTTCAACTATATCTGGAAAGACTTGGCACACATAAAATGGGCGCATTGGAAATTAAAAGGACATAATGGATATTTCAACAAACCTAAGTAACTCATATACCAACCATTTCAGATTTCAATCTGCTACCTTGGTTTATAGCCCGCAGCCGATGCCTCTGAATAGCTCGGTTCAGGACACAACACCAAATAGGTATGGTCTTGGACATGCTATCAGGAAATCGTTTCCCTCTTCTTGTTGAATCGACTATTATGCACCCTCCTCTTTCCCCTGCTCGAAGCCAACAACCAAAACAAATGAAGGCCAGCTTAAGCAAATTGAAATATGAATGAAACTAAAGAAATGAAGTTTCTACAACTCCATAATTTGCAGTTGCTGCCTTCCATTGTGAAATCTAGTTAGGTACATGCATCTTTGCAGGTTCCATTAAGTTGATATGGCTAAAGATTAAAGGATATATCATTGACGTAACTATAGTTACATCCCATGGAGAATAGGTGGTTTTGAAAGAAAAGATGGGGGTACTGCTTCTAGGCCACAAATCCTAATATGGATACTTAAATAAAACTTTCAGCATAGCTCACTCCAGAATAAACACAAACTACAATTCAATCGTGTTAGAAAGGAACATCTTCACCTGCATCAGTCTTGAGTATACTAAAATCCAAATATTTAGAACAGTCAAATTCAAACTTGACAGAGATGACAACGTCAAGAAGACACTGTAAGTGATGCAACGAACAGATAGCAAAGATGCATATATACCGGCGAGGAGGGCAAGGTGGAGATTGAGGCGGGCGGTGGAGAAGCCCCAGTTGCCGGCGTGGCCGTCCGTGGATTTGAAGTAGCAGGTGGCTGCTAGGGAGCGCGGCTGCGCGTACCAGAGCCCGCAGCGGAGGTTGGCGACCAGCGGCAGCGCCGGCCACAGCGCCGCGATCTCGGCCACGAACGCCGCGTCGTCCGCCACGCTCCGCAGCGCGTTGTACAGGGTGCTCTCCCGGCGCTTGATGCGCCGCGCCGCCTTGTATATGCTCAGCGTCCCCTCGTCGGTCGCTGGCTCTGACGCCGCCCCCGTCGCCATAGTAGGAAGATGCGCTAGCTAATCGCCGGGTTTCAGAGCAGAGCGGCGGATTATGATTTTTTTTTATTTAGCGGCGGGTTTATATAGGACTTAAAAGGGAATCGGTTGGTCCGAGTTAGACCTAGACACAGCGTCGCCACATTTTTTTTTCGTATGTGTTAATACAAATTTCATCGGTACACGGTAGTACAAGCCATGGTTTAAAAAACCGGACCGCTGATCGAACATGAGAGTTAGATTTTACCAGTGGGCCTGCTGGTTCACTGTACGGTTTTAAGATATACTAGTTGATTGTCCGTGCGTTACTACGGGCTTATAATTTTTTTTGCAGCAAATATAATCTAAATACAAATAAATTATAGTTAAAATAAGGCACATGAGCGTTGACATGCATAGAAAGGCCACAAGATACTCTAAAAAATAATAAAGCTCTATTTTTTAGATTGCAAATCGATATAAGCTATAATTTAACAACATATGCTTATTGCTTATTGACCAAGATCCCTGCTATAGTTAGGTCTAGAGGTCAGTTTTGTCTTGTTCATGCCATGGTCGTCCGTCAAATTAGCCAATTATATTAGATATGAGACTCTCATGTGTTTGTCTCCACACATGTCTTAATGTGTCTTTAGAAAAATCTACACATATAAAAGATAATTGAATCCACAAGTTTTGTCACGCCCATCCCTTCGATAACCTTGAGAGTTCAACGGATTCCTGGTGAGTAAACGAGCACTTATCGTAGAAGGCAAGTTACACATGCGCCTCCACCTACCCGTCCCTTGTGGCCAAGCTGAGGCTACTACTTCGTTGTAATCGTCCCACCTTGTACGTGTTTTAGTTGATAGAGGCATGATGTATGTGGTACAAGACGGCGGGGTCATCGGAGAATAAGGAGGAGATGGAGCGAGCACGGAAGATTTGCACGACAGAGCCAGGCGCACATTCGTCTTCATAGCCCCAAGCGGCGTGCATCATCGACCTTCCACAACTTGGCGTCTAGAGTAAGAGCTATGGCCTCCTTGCTCTACCAGGTTCTAAAGCGGTGTCGTGTTCGTTGCTCGCCGCAAAAGTTTTTAACGCGGATGCTAGTACCGACGTGGCCCGACAAATATTTGATGTCTCTTTTAGTTGTAGTTTAAATAAAATTTAAAATACATTGCGTTTTTAGACCGAGCTGGGTCCCCACGCTACCAACTTATTTTGCATATATTTTTTCCAACATGTTTAGCCAAAAACCAGCTTAAGAAAATATCCACGAATGCTCATGCATTCAAACAATATTACTGCACAGAGGACAATATCTCATCCGATTTTGATAGGACAAATATATGGCCATGAGGATGCATTTTAGACGTGCAATAACAAAGGGCTGTTCTGATCGCACAAAGATTGGACTTTTTTTAGGTATATGAAGCAATATTCCACATTCAAATCATACATCGTCTCTTACATGAGCCCATTAAAGTTTTTTTAGTTCACTACGACCCGTTATAGGTAGCGACCTGTTTCGTGGCGATGGCAAACAACAAATATTTTAGTACCACCTCGCTAATAACATGACACAGATGGCTCGTGGGAGGTACATCGCTCTTTTTTTTATCCTGACGCTGGTTTTCCTGGCGTGTGATCGGTCGATGGTTTGGTTTTCCTAGATTTTTGCATCGTGACAATGCTAGGTGCTGATTTTTTTCCATCCATCCGACTTTTTAGACGTATGAAAATGGTTTTACAAAAAACGGCTTTTTAGGCTTTTTAACGTACCACAAATCAGATACCATCACGTCCTGTAGCCGTTTTTGCTACGGGTTAATAAATAAATTATGTATAAAAAAATTACACACCTTCATATCTAATTTCTTTGGATACCTGGGTCAACTACAGTTTTGAACATATACAAAACTCTCGAAATATTATACTAATTGTGAAAAAAGAGATATACGCCAAGCTATTCTTTCAACCCAAAAAAGATAATAATACGATAATTGGCAAAATCGATGAAGATGCATATGAGAAACATATAGGGTTTTGTCGAAAATGGTCGACATAACCTCATGTCTTGAAAGTGGTATATAAAATTCTGAATTAAAATGATGGAATTGACTATTTAGTGGCATGACATGAGCTCGGAATTAACCAAGTCACAACTTTTTGAGCTAAATTTATGGTTTTATATTAACTGTAATTATTATCTCATATTTAAATGATGATCTTATCTAGATTAAAATAGTTGCATCTTTTTTAAAAAAAATAATACTACATGCATCCAGGTATTGGCCAGCACACACGTAGAGCTGGCACGCAGCGCTGACATGTAGCACTGACACGCAGCCATCAAGAACGATTTACATGTCCGCAGGAGCGTGCTCCTTGGAAAAAAAACTCAAAGAAAAGTCGACATCGTACTCCTCATCCCCGTCCCCGCCTCCTCTCTGTTCCATCTATGATCTCAAGCCACCGGCCTCTCCTTCGCTTCTTCTACCAGCCCGACGACTCCATTAGAGGCCACCCCTTACCTCTCCCCAGTGCCTCTTCTCTCCTCCAGGCTCCATCGAGCTCCTCGCGGCCGTGGTACGCGAACTGCTCGACCTCCGAGCAGCTGGACCAGCACGCCTCGTCGCTAACCGGTTGGAGAGGCTGCCCTGCTCCTGTCCGCACTTGTCTGCGCCGGTGCGGCGCCACCGCCTTGTGTGGGATGGAGGAGAGCATCCTCGGAAACTGCGGCGCCGCAATCCAGCCAGAGATACGCCCCATTCCTCTGGCTGTCAAGGACGTCCGCGCCAGCAGCTCCCCTTCTCCTGGTGCTCGACGACCGCTGCCCCAGACTCGGTTCCACTGCGCCAAGCGATGGGGTAGCTCCTCCCGGCGAGCCCCACGCCTCCCTGTCGGTGATGCTTCGCCCTCACCTCCTTCATCGACGAAGCCGCCGCTTCCCTCACAGACAAGCTCCACCTTGGACCACCCTGCACCGGCCATCTTCCCTCCTCCTAAACCACCATGCGCCGCCTTGCTCTGCCTTGAGCTCCTCCTCCCTCTGCGGCGCTGCCGTTCCCTTATTTTGTATATTTTTCCAACAGTTTAGCCAAAATCATCAGCTTAATAAATAAAGTAAAAAAAAAGTAGCACGAGTGTTTAGATCTCTTGTCCATCGTCTCTTATACAACAGGGCTTATTGAGGCTTTTTAGTATAGCACGGCCCATCGGTGGTACGTAGCACCTTGTCCGTCCGTGGCCGTGGCAAATAATACAGTGTTAGTACCACCTCGCTAATATGACAATGCAGAGCACTCACGGACGTACGAACAAACTGATTTTTTTCTCTACCGATTTTTGTGGCACGGGGTCGCTCGATGGCGTTGGTTTTATCGCAGAGGAGTGAAAACGCTCGTTCTTCTGGTGCGGGATCGCTAGGACGAGGGCAAACGGTTTTCTTTGGCATTGGTTTATTTGACGTACGAAAATTTTCGGTTTTTTCATGTACCACCGGTTCATTACCATCACGACCTCTAACAATATTATTAGTAGAGATAATACTCCCTCTAACCCATATTACTAGTCCTTGATTTAAGATATAATACTCCCTCTAACCCATATTATTAGTCCTTGATTTAGTATAAAGTTGTACTAAATTAGCGGCAAGTAATATGCGTCGAAGGGAGTAATAGAATATTTTTTACATATAAACGCTGCAATAACGGCTGATTGTTTTTGCAAAAATGTTTCAAACATACCATTTGGCATAGTAATTCATATAAATGATTTTTGTGGTGAATTATATAAATTTCAAATAGCAGAGTAGCAGAACTTTGCCAAATTTGTATGTTTGAAATATCCTAACACGCATTGGGACAGACCACGTGCAGAAGCTAAGGCTAGCACGCATGTGCATTTTGCATGCAGCGCACAGCTATCGTGTCCTGTCGGTTGAATTATCAGTGTTACCGTACGTGTAGTAGTAGTAAAAAAGAGAGCATGTGGTAATTGGATAGATGTTTCATCTGATTTTCTTTAAACTTTATTGTGAACGATGTAATTATGTTTTAATGTAAATGAAGTACATCATGATGGTTTTTTCTTAAAAAAAGTACTCTCTTCAATCACTATTATCTATCGCTAATATGGATATATCTAATCAGTGTCTATATACATCTATACTATAGACAAGTAATAGTGGTCGAAGAGAGTGCAAAAAGAGCATGTCTCCTCTTTCTACAAGAAACAACCGCAACTCAATTGGTAAGCGAAAAATCTCGGCTGTACCCTTCAGTATTTGGTACAAGATCCCGCTACCTAGAAATAAATTTTTCCATGCTCAGAAGATGGAATCGGTCAACCCGCCGCCCTCATTACCATGATGAAGATTGAAGAAAGAGATCTAGGGATGATTGCCCTTCGGTGGGGAAGGTCGCAGCTCCTCGTCCACTGTTTGGTCTTATGGTTGAAATGATAAGATGGTGACATCACACACTACGACAAAGAATAACCCCTCTAATCCCTTCCCTATTCAGCTGGGGCTCTCTCGGCTCTGCTTCTTCTTTAACGGGTTTTGGTTCACTTCACTACACTCTCCCACGTTGGTGTTGCCTCTTCTGGCGAGGAGATATACAGACTTTGTTGCTCTGTTTGTGCAGATCAAAGTTTGTATGATCCTCATGTGTTTGGGAACTTGGAGGCAACGGTGTCGTCGTGAGGCGATAGCATATCATGTATAGGATCCACAAAGATGGAGTTGGCAACGCATGATGTACCCATGTTTAGGCCTCGAAGATGGGTAACAACCCTACTTCTGCCTTTTTTTTGTACTCTTATTATCTCAATGCAAGATTATAAGACTTGATGGTGGCTAAAAATGTGATGTAGTGTTTGAATAAGTAGTTTTCCTGCTTTGGCCTCCAAACATTATATAGGTGTCTATGAATATAGGATTGCCTAACACACCGTGGTCAAATAACACACCCATTTTGAGATTGTTGGTCCCGCACTATACAATAAAGGAAGAAGATAAAGATCACAAAAGCATCACGAATCAAAAGAACTCAACGCTCTCATCGCCAAATCTAGCCATAGAAGTATAGAACATAATTCATCGAATAAGGAGCCATAGATTGATCGGAACTTCATTTCATATTGTGTAATGAGTGTTATTTCGTGGCTCCGTGCAACATTGACTCCACCATTGTAGACGCCGCAACCATGTATGTATGCACATACTAAACATTGTTGCGGTAAAAAGTATAACTTTCTTAGAGCTGAAAAAGTAATTCTTAGTTTTTCTAAAAAGACCCTACAGTCTAGATATTTTAGGAGTATATTTTTTGGCAAACACTTTGTTAGGAGAAGATTTTTTTTGCATGTATCCCTCTAATCGGAAAAGAGTGTCGGTAACAGTTACCGCCCGATGCTGCACGACTGATAGGCTGGGCCGAATAGAAGCGAATGGCCGGCCCACGAACTTAACCCAAAAGGCCAACCGAAGCGTAGCGTTGAAACGAAGGAAGAGGCAGCGACTTCTCCAGAGACTCGCAGTAGGTGGGAGGAAGGGGGAAGAAGAAGCATCGGCAATAATGGCGCGCGCGGGCGGCGGGATGGGGAGCGCGGTGAACGTGGGCATCGCAGTGCAGGCGGACTGGGAGAACCGCGAGTTCATCTCCAACATCTCCCTCAACGTCCGCCGCCTCTTCGACTTCCTCCTCCGATTCGGTGCGCCCCCCTCCCGATCCCCAAATCCGTATCCCCATTTTGGTTGCTTGCCGCATTCGGGTCGAATTGGATCTGTTCTTTAGCTGATTTTACTAGGTATAGATAGATAGACAGCTCGCGTCTCTGACCAACACCGGCTGAGCTCTGTCTGTAATCTGCACTCTCCATCTGCATCACAACATGCCATTTCGTACATTTGTTTCAGACCATAGCGAGTGCCGCTCCCAGCGTTGTGTGTAGATAGATGATACCAGACGAATGCCACCATTGCGACTCCACGCCGATGAGCTGTGGTTCGTTCTCCTTGCGTGCCGCTTACTATCATCTGCAAGTAAATTAGAGTCTCATATAACCAGTTAGATGATAACCAGCCTGTTGCCACTAACACTACCAAACATGGGAACCGGATGCATTTGTACCCTTGCAAGTGCAAATTCTAGATCCTGCATAGGCAAAGTTGCTACTGTCGCAAGTATATCTAATTCTAGCCATATATATCTGGACAATGAAGTCCCTGCTTCAAACTTGTTCTGTATAGTTGATTTTATTCTGTGGCTAACATGAAAACATACTTGCCAATATAACTAGCGAGTCGCCACTAGCGCCAGAAACGCAAGGCAACACATGATCCTAAACAATTGCGATGGCTGCACATTTCTCACCAGCATGGCCACTCTTTAAAAAAAATTAAGTGTGACGTCAGGCGCCCATTTTTTAGTACATTTTAGTTGATCCCTCTAGTGCAGGTTTGCATCAATTTGTGGGATGCCTGAGGCTTGAGCTTCCACACTTCATATAATGAGTTCTGTGCGATATTGCTCATATCCAGGTAATAATAACTCTGTATCCCCAGAAACAGAAGTTCTTTTCAGATTTGGAGGCCTAGCTTTGGCAATCCCATTTGCTTGTTATACATTTGACCTTAATTAGAACCATAGCCAGAAAGACCAGAAAACCTGAACATAGCTGTAGCAAACACCGTATCGCTCGTGCTATGCCTAGATATGACAATGCCTGAAGTGAACTACTACCATGGACCATTGTCATGTATTGCTGACTTATGATGTCCTGCAGACATATAACCTGGGAGAAGAATCACAGCGTGTCAGGTTCTAGCTTTAAATTCTACTCGATGCATAGCAAACCCGTGCATTTGTGGGTGCTGAGGAAACAAATTAAGGAATCATTCAGATAATTAAGGATGCCAATAGCCTTGCTAACCTGTTGCGTTGGTCTCGCTGCAGAAGCCACAACAAAGAGCAAGCTCGCGACTCTGAACGAGAAGCTCGACAGCCTGGAGCGGAAGCTGGAGGTGCTGGAGGTCCAGGTGAGTAGCGCGACCACCAATCCCTCAGTCTTCAACTAGCTCGAAGCCGGGACAACAACATATGGAAGCGGCTGCAAGAGTTTAGCTAGGTTTTCAGAGGAAATATTATGCATTCTAGCTTTGTGCTGAGTGTTTGTGTATTTGCGGTCTGTGTATGCGTGTGTGTAGTGGCGACTGATGTGGCGTCGATGTACTACAGTTGATTGCCTTTCTGTGTTTATGTGGTCATTGTTTGATGTGGTCGAGAAACAAAGCCAAAAGTAACCTGAAGCTAAAATTAGCTAGCTGGCTATCTAGGCACACGGTCATCCTATTGGTGCCACTGGTGCGGCTGACCGGCCGGCTTCTGCGTCATTCTCCCATATTATGTACACACATATATACATACATGGTTCGGAAACAAGGCTTGCATTCACCTCCACAACATATATACACATGGAAGCCAAGAAGAAAGTCAACGAGTTCTTGAAGAGAAGCAAGCTGAGGCGTTCATGGCTATCATGCCTTTTCTTGTCGACCATGTCCTAGCAAAATAAAAGACCTAGTCGCACTCCATGTTGTGGGTCGACAAGCACAGGCAGGACCGCCATGAACTTCTTGGCCTTGTTGACCATGATGAAGGAGAAGAGTTTATGTAGTTATAGAGCTATCATCCATGAAATAGATCTTAAGTCTAATATGTTTGAAGAGATTAGTTTCAGACATGAACGTAGGGATACAAATGGTGATGCTCATTTAGTTGCTAGAAATGATGTGGTGCAACTGTTTGGTCGTCGTGTGTGGTTCTCTGAACCTCCAGAGTCCAGACTTTGTACCTCTGTTGATCCCTTATGAATAAAGTCCCTATCTTCCTGTAAAAAAACCGGTGAGTGGCTGTGCCGTCATCTCCATACATGTATGTTAGAGGCGCTATCCACCCCTATGTTAAGCAGCGCGAGTCTGCATTGGTCAATCCCTCGTAGATCTTAATAGGTATTTAAATTTGAGTGCTTGCACATGGTAGGTGATCCTAGTAAGTTAGTTATATATTGTCAGCGAAATGTGGTTTCTTGTAACAACTAAATCACGCCTTGACTATAAGAATGTGAGGCCACATAGTGCTACCAAACCTGAAAGTGGTCAAGAACGTGTTACTATAGCACAGGAAAAGAAACATGGATGGTGTTCCAGTTGACAGAAAATTATACTTGAACACATCTTGACCCAAATCTGATAGTTACGAGATAAGCTTTTTTAATTTAGCTCTCGACCAGCTCTTCCACGTGTTTTTCACAGGTATAGAGATTTTCTAACTAAGTTTCTTTCATGTCGCTTATGCTTGGTCAGAATTCAGACAGCAAATCTATACACAGTTTGTTTGAGAAAAAATATTTATAAATTTTCTCATAGCACATGCTAGATCAGGCACACGAATACGCATTCACCGGCTGAATATTACGTGTCACTTATTTGTCAGCAAGGTGCATTCACCGGCTGAATATTACGTGTCACTTATTTGTCAGCAAAGGCGCAGTCTATCATTCCTGATGCAGCTAACTTCCAGTAGAAAACGGACAGCAGCTGAGTATTCAGTCGCTGTCAATGAAATTGTCTTGTCACTCCATGAGGATGCTAGCTAGCCAGTCTGTTTCTCAAATTTGGCATGTCTTGTGTGATTAAAGGTTCATGTTCTTGTAGTATAAACTTCGCTTTCATGGAATTTTCGTTGTGTCCATCTGAATCTGAAGATACTAAAGAAAAATCACTCATGCAACTCTTGCAGAGCGATATGCAAATCTTCAGCCAAAGTATGCAGATGTGTGTGCAGCGTGTAGCAGGTGCAGCTGCGCAGCTTGTTAAATACCTGTCTTTGTTCATTCCAAAAGAAAACCTGTCTTTGTTGTTACGACTTAATAACTGATCCAAAAGTACTGTTCTAACCCTAGTTCATTTTTGTTCGTTAGCAAATCTTGTTGAAGTCGACAAGTCGTACAGGAGCAGCTCAATAATAATTTTCTATTCAAGCCGAGGTAGCTTTCAACACCAAATAGCAAACATGATACTCGTTGCATTTGGTCCTTGATTAAATCTTGCCGCACTTCGTTGCAACTAGTAAGCGTATATTGACCAAGGTATTGGATGTCGAATTGTTGGTTTTGCTTACGTGTGGACTACCCTACCCATAAGGCCAGAAGTATCTTTTGAAAGCCTAAGGAGTATACTAATGGGTGGACGAACCAAAAAGGCCAGATTATAATAAAATTTATCGTGTGAAGTCTTCTAAAGTATACTGAAGAACTTCAAAACACAAGGGATGGTGGAGGAGAGACTGCTATCTTCAAAGAAACAATATAAACGATCTCCTGTGTAAATATTCTCGTGATATCAACTTGCTCTGTATCATTTGTCAATTCGTTATCTGAATGCACATGCCGACTTCAACTTAATATTTTTCTGTCACTTCTAGTCTAAAATGGGTAAATAATCAGAGATGCTCTTTTTTTGTTAAGTATAAGTAGGCGTAGTCAGTAAAGCATCTTACGAATTGAATTAATATTGAAGTGCAAAATCTTCCTGATGGCCTCTCTGCTGTGAGTCAAGACATGATCCATCAATAATACTACACCTGATTTCCTGGTTGTCTGGTTTTGGCATCTTCCAAGCTAGTCATATCAACTTTAACAACTTCAGTGAAACTAATCATCAGCATAATGTACTTAAATTATTATGATTTTCTCTACGTCGCATCAGTTTACGACACCGAGCTGATATGTTCATGTCCATGCTTGTTTAATCAACATTCTTAAGTGCATCGCAGCAACATAATATTAAAAAAGGAGCATAAATATCGCCAAAGATAACTTGCCTGCATTGATACACCGTGTTGTTTTTGTTATGGAAGGTGCAAATTAGTTTTCATATACGGGACTGCTTTGTTAGAGCATGTCTAGTCGATCCCTTATAAAGGCTCCTATCAGGCAGAGTATCCTTTAACTTCTTATATTTGCTCCTCTAAAAAATGCAGTTCCTAACCGATCCCTTATAATTAACTCTCTGATTTCTCTGTTTTCAAAGCAAACTTTGAAAGCTAAACACATGGAAACCAATCAATGAACTAAAATAGAATGTAAGAGAGCGATGTTGCATTTGATTGACAAAAAGCAAAAAAAAATCAAATGGAAGAAAAACTCACCTAGGTAAAATCGCCGAACACTTGGCGAGCCGTGGGGGTGTCAACATCTGTTTGTGCTATTTCTGAAGCTGCGTGTTGGCCGGCGGTGCTTGGAGGATGAAGGTTCAACTCCAATATTGCTCGCCGGTCGCACACCAAGCTCACCGGGCCAAAGATGGTTGGTCGGGATTTTGTCGGTCTCCCTCGATTCCATGCGCCACCTAGCTCTGTTGCGACATATCTAGAACATCTCCATCCTTTGCCGGCTCTGTTTTGCAACAAAATGAGCTTGCCCATGCTCCCTTTTGAACAAATTGATGCGGAGGCGGCGCTAGAGCTACGAGTCGATTCCTACGACGGCAGGTGAATCTGAGTGGGGCGGGTGTCGATGGAGGCTATTGGTAGATGGCGGAGGCATAGCCGGTGATGTTGCGGTGCGGCCGAGGGAGAAAGTTAGCATGGGATGGAGAGTCAAGTTTTACTCTGTGAAAGTCACGACCGAGTATATTTCGGGTTCGGGGCGGCCGAGGAGTAAAACTTTTACTCCTCTAAACGGTTTGAGGGTTAGCTAGGTGCAGTTCAGAGATGATCTTAGGTTTTCTATCCAATTTCCCTTATACTCTAACTTCGCTGTCTGCCTAATGAATATCTGGGCAGAATATTAAAAAGGCACGCCGTGGTGTGAACTTGACTGCCTAACGTGGACGACCGTTGCATCCCATGTGTTGTTCCATCCGGCGTCCTGTAGTGCAGATTCCCGCGTGGCGATCAATCAATTTCCCCCGACGCTTCACGTTGCACAGCCACTTCAATTATTTGCGTGACATGCTGGAAGAGCTTAAAGAATCGGTCGATTTGTTCTATACTACAGGTATAGCTAGCTAGCCTAGTAGCACGCCAGCACTGGACCTCTTCGATGATCACAATCCAAAACTTGACTACAGTATTCTTTTCGTAGGGCTCAATCAGAGGCACCTCTTCACACATCCTTTCGATCCACGAGTCATTGGCAATTGGTATTTTATAGTTTGCTGAAGTGTCGCAAGCGTACGGGGCTCTCCAGGAAAAAAAAATGACAGCGAAAACTATCCCCGATTTGACGCGATCTGTCCAGGCGCATCTTTGTCGCGCTGGTTACGCGGATGATTCCTCCTAAACCCTGCCTCGGGGGAGAGAAGAAACGTCCGTCTGACGACTAATCCATCCTCGAGCTCTGCTGCTCAGTCTGTATGTTCGTGACCGCCTATCCATCCTTCGTTTCATGTGTGGATTCTGCACCGGAGCGATGATGCATGCAGGCATGGCCAGGCCAACTGGTCCTGATTGGATCAGGAGATAAAGGAAGTGCAGCAGCGACGGGCGGCACGTCATTCGGAATAGATGGTGGTGACCGATAGCACATTAGCACATAACTATTTTGGGGCCGAACTTCAGGCTGGTCCTTCAAGTCGACGGTGACAACGACGTACGGTCTCATCCCTGCGAATTGCTACTGATGTGATATGGGGCGTGCGACTGAACTGATATACAATACCATTGCACTAGAATCTGAGCGGCCGCATAAGGAATAAATGTTTTTCATTTGATCTATCTCTTAACCACATGATTCAACTCAAAACAACTAAACACCTCACAACTCAGCTGATTCAACTATCGAAATTGATACACACCACGGGCCGATGGGCGGACACAACAACGAACGAACCATCATGATGAACTTCAGCAAATTCAAGTGACTAATTGAACAAAACTAAACAGACAAATGTGGACATCTTGCGGGAACTTAAAATTCGTCGCGCGGGAGCCTAAGATTTAGTAGGCGTGCTTCAACATGGCCCCGTCCGTGCGCCTCGTGGCTTCAAGATAGCCCGGGTCTCGCACTCCACCGCCACATTGCCATCTTCCTCTCCGACAAGCAAAGCAAGCATGTTGGCCGCTGTCAAGATCCCATATGCGCAGAGCTCCACCGACACCTAGAGAGTGGTGTCGCCCGCCCTAGACCTCTACACTGACCTTACGCTAGTTCGTGATCGTTTCCAAGGAGGACGCGAGGGCCTATGCGATGATTCAATAATTGTTGGGGGCACGAGTTGAAGGGAGGGCATGATTACTACTAGGAGTTGGCTAATCTCCGCGGAAAGATGAATGGCACATTAAAAGCCATCCGAGACGATGTTTGTACATCTCATGGTTGAAGATTTCTTTTTCAAACGAAGAAGATAATATCCAATTAGTTTACACTAAACCTTTATACTTTAATCTATATTATTTTTTAGCATACTACAATTTAAATGGTTATATTTTTGTTGCTACTCAGTAATCATAGTTAAACACATAATAATGGAGAGTGTTATTTGTTATATATACAGTTGTAAGAGTAGAAATAATATTTTTGTTTTGATAAATTTGAACAATATTCCGTAACAAAAATTACCTTAGGTATCTCATTTTTTGAGTCATCGTCCCTTAAGAACATCTTGAAATCGAATCTCCAATACAAAAGAAGAAGAGAAGTGACAAAATTGTATAGAGTACATCTGTATATGTATATTATGTGGGTATATGTTTTGTGTATATTTTATTATCCTTAAATATCCTGTTTGAGATCTCTATGGTCCAAACAATATCATAAGAACGGTAGTTAATGTGATCTGGTGAGCAAACTTTCAGAAACTTCTAGAGAATGAATCGTGGTGTGATTCTTCATGGGCTGGTTCCTGGTCACACACGTCTTACAAGTTAAACACTTACACTACTCACAATGGGAGTATCATAGCTAGTATTATGCACTATATGTATGCAAAAAACTGATGTGATACTATAATTAATGAGGAGAAAGGTGAGTGTAGTATCATATCATGATACTGTATCATAGCATGTCAATCAAAAAATTTAGTGACAAATACATCTTGTACACATATTTGTATTGAGATTCTAAAAAACAATAAATATGATAGAACTATGATACTACTTTATGATATTATGTATTGTAGGAGTGATATCATAAATTAGCATCATATACATGATACTAGTATGATACCCCCCATTGTAACTAGTCTTAATAATAAGTAAACAATGTGTACATTATGTACTTTGTATTCAAATAATATTGTTTATGGTAACTCTATGTTTTCTTACCGTCTCAGACTACTCACAATGGAAATATCATAGTTAGTATCATGCACTACATGCATGTAAAAAGT
Source organism: Dactylis glomerata (assembly GCA_007115705.1). Classification (NCBI taxonomy): domain Eukaryota; kingdom Viridiplantae; phylum Streptophyta; class Magnoliopsida; order Poales; family Poaceae; genus Dactylis; species Dactylis glomerata. The sequence goes on along the minus strand of QXEO01000236.1, from coordinate 737,389 downwards.
TGATGTGGCACCATAATTAATGAGGAGAGAGGTAAGTATGGTATCATATCATAATACTGTATCATAGCACGTCAATCTAGAAAAGTTAGTGATAAATACTACATCTTATACATATATTTGCATTGAGATTCTATAAAATAATAAATATGATGAAACTATAATACTACTTTATGATAGGGATTTCTATTTTCGTGCCCTCAGGTCGTTAGTTGTACTCAGTTTTCCCCAGCTCGTTAGTTTTTCCTCAGTTTTCCCCTCGCTCTAGTTTGAAACCCCTCGCGGACGCTCGGACGGGAGGGTTGCGGTCTGGTCAGAGGCCTTGACCGTTACCGGTGACGGCTAGGGAGCCGCGGTGGTTGTGGATTGACCGATGCTTTTGAATGGTGCTGACGGGTAGGGTCAGGAGACACGTCGGAGCAGCCATCCATCTATCGCTGACGTGTGGGCTGTTTTATTTCCTGATTGTATACGGGGTGCTGCCAATGACAAATGGAGCCGCTCTATAGGGCTGCCGCAGCCAATGACCAGTGGCGTCGTGTATTTTTCAGGAAAAGACATATATTGCCGCTTTGTGGGGCTGCCGCAGCCAATGACCAGTGGGGTCGTCTATTTATTTAGAGAAAATCATATATTGCCGCTCTGTGGGACCTTCGCAGCCAATGACCGCTGGGGTCGTCTATTTATTTAGAGAAAATCATATAGAGCCGCTCTGTGGGGCCTCCGTAGCCAATGACTGCTGGGGTCGTCTATTTATTTAGAGAAAATCATATAGAGCCGCTCTGTGGGGCTGCCTCAGCCAATGACCAGTGGGGTCATGTATTTTCCAGGAAAAGACATATATTGCCGCTCTGTGGGGCTGCCGCAGCCAATGACCAGTGGAGTCGTCTATTTATTTAGAGAAAATCATATATTGCCGCTCTGTGGGGCCTCCGCAGCCAATGACCGCTGGGATCGTCTATTTATTTAGAGAAAATCATATAGAGCTGCTCTGTGGGGCCGCCTCAGCCAATGACCGCTGGGGTCGCCCTTAGTGAAAAGGCATATATCCGTGCTTTTAGTTAGAGAGAAGCAACAAGTTCACTAATTAATTTTTCTTAAGCTAGACCCAGCAGGTGACTATTTTCGCAGCTTAATCTAAAGTGAATCTTGTGCTAAACAAGTTTGCTAATTAAAGTGCATCTCATTAGTCATTGGAGAACCGCTGGCAGCTCGTTCCCCACCCTCGGACGGAGCAGCCATCGCCGGCGCCTCGTCGCGCCGTCGGCTCTGTTCCCCGGCGGCGTCGGACGGACTGCGGCGCTGCACGTCAACCACGGCTCCAGCACTTGTTTCCTCCGCACGCATTGTACCCACCGCAGGAAAGTCCGCTGCAAGCAGATCCGCCGCCCACGACGACCGGGATTTGCTCCGCCGCAAGCAGATCCGCCGCCCACGACGACCTCCGCTTCCGCCTCCCCCGCCCCCTAATCGATTCGGTTCCCATAATTTATTTGGAGTCTGCAGGTGCGAAATAGTCCTCAATGTCTGGTCGTAGCGGGTACACCGGCGAGGGTGGGGATTCGATCATGTCGTGGCCACGTTCTACTTCTCCTACCTCGTCGGAAGTGCAGGTATCTAGCTTGTGCTCTCTGTACTACCGTTGAATTTGAAGTGCCGCCATGGCCTGTTGGAGTGATTTCAGTTGTTCTTTTTTCCATTATTGTTACAGTTCGCCAGGCAAGCCGATGATCCATGGTACATTGCATACCAAGATGAATCAACCCAGTGGTGTAGCCAGATGATGGATTTGGAGGAGAAGGTGGCCAATTTAGGTGATGAATTGTCCCGTAAAAACCTGATGATATTCGAGCTGAAGCGTACTGTGGAGGAAGAAAAGAAGAATTCAGAGCTTATTCGCAAGGAGAAGTTGATACTTGAGACAGATCTTGCCTTATTTGATCAATTGGTAGAAAATCTAGAACATGAACTTCAAGTGATGGGAGAGGCGAAAAGTAGATTCATCTGGGCAGTTTTATTAGGTGTCATCCCTGTTCTAGCAGTTATGTGGTTGTGGTAGATGATTTAGATAGTATAGAATTGTTATTCAGTAGATGGCTCTAACCACTGTATTTTGGTGTGGCTCTAACCACTGTATTTTGTCGTACAATTTCCTAGTTGTGCTAAGTAATGCGCGCGATAATTTTCATGCATGAACATCTTATAAAAGTGAAGGGATCCCAAAAGTGAAAGCATGTACCAGCCTCTCGGATCAAATACATATCAATCTTCCCAATCAAGTTGGGATAGAATTCAAATCATACATTCGGATGTACAGGGACACATCGAGAAAGTGGAGAAGCTTTTTTTGACACGGAGGTAGTAGTTCGAACAATTTTATCCCAAATTGAAATTGAAAAATACAAATTTATCATAATTTATCCCAATTTGCGGCGTCGAACACGGCCGCGCACCAATGGGCTAGAAGGGCCAGGACGACGGGCGGCTGAGGAGCTGGATCTGCGCCATCCGCAAACTCGGACATGGAGGAGGTCTGGATCTGCGCCGTCGCAGCGATGTTGTGGATGATGGCTTCAATCGTCTTGTCATCTATGACCACTGTCGATACGGCCGCCGTCTTGGTGTCCATCAGCAACAGATCTGAGGAGGGCAACGAAAGTGAGACATCGGCAGGCTCCGACATTGAAGGCTGGATCTGCGCCATCGCAGCGATGTTGTAGGTCGCAGCGATGTTGTTGGCGATGGCTTCAAGACGATCGCTGAGCACTGTGGACACGGCCGCCGTCTTGGTGTCCATCAGCAACAGATCTGACGAGGGTAACGGAAGTGAGACATCGGCAGGCTCCGACATTGAAGGCTGGATCTGCGCCGTCGCAGCGATGTTGTAGGTCACAGCGATGTTGTTGGCGATGGCTTCAAGACGATCGCTGAGCACTGTCGACACGGCCACCGTCTTGGTGTTCTTCATCATCAACAGATCTGAGAAGATAAACGAAAGTGAGACAGAGAGAGACATTTCAACTATTTCTGAGGGTTAGATCCTCACCGGCACTCTTAGATCCACGCCGCCGCACGGTTAGATCCACGCCGCCGCACGCACGGTTAGATCTGCGCCGCCGCACGCACGCACGCACGCTGCAGATCTGCGCCGCCGCGACCGCCAGAGTAAGAGAGGAAGATGCGACTGGAATATGCGATTGCCAGGGTTGGTAGGTATGTGCTCTGCAGATCCGCGCCGCCGCGACCGCCAGGGTTGACAGGCCGTCCGATCATAAATGATCCAACGGTGCAAGCGTGCGTTGAGCTATCAACCAACCAAGATTCGTGTGAAATACATCTCGACCAATCAGAGATCAGCCAGTGAGTACAAGGGAGGAAAACTGAGTAGAACTAAGAGGGGGAAAAGTGAGGAAATGTTTATCGGAAGGGCAAAACTGAGTAGGACTGAATAAAACAAGTGGACCCGGAGGGGGAAAACTGAGTAAAACTAAGTAAAACAGGGGCACCCAAATAATAAAGGGAGTAAGGGAAATTGAAGCTTTTGGCATAAAAATTATTAGATTGTGTTATTTGAACGATATAGTACATTTTGGCCGACGTGATATTGTTTGCAATTCAAAGATACACAAGTGTGACGAATTTGGACTCATTTGGACAAAGTTTGTAAGCATTGTGGGCATTTGGGAGGTGTGTTGAGTAGAAAGCCCTGCATCTTCATAGCTAGTAGCTCATCGACTAGGAAGTGGTTTTGGGAAAGGGAAACTTCATATCTCTATATATCCTTTTCCATTATTATTTCTCTAGGTTGTAGGTAACATAACAAGACTCCATGGGAAGGTTCCACCATGTTTTGAATTATTATGAATTAAAATAAACCCAAAACTATATTTTTTGAGTTTAGTCACTAAGAGGGGGAAAAGTGAGGAAACCTCAAGCGATGAACTATAGCTAGTAGCTCATGGACTAGAAACTTATTCAAGCAAATAACACATATATTCCCTACATTATTGTGATTATTCAACATACAAACTTGGGAACGTCACACTAGTTCGAATTCAATACAAAGGGATCCCCAATACAAATTGTTCATACAAATTCAAATTAATTATTCAAAATAAAATCTTTCTCTTGCTCCTGGTGTGACTCGCTGGGTCCACCACCTTACTCCGGGTAACCCTACCAGGGATATTACCGGTGTCTACCTTCCTTTTGCCATCTTTCTTGTTCTTCTTCTTCTTCTCTTCGGGTTGTGCCAAGACCGAGACAACCATATCATACGAAGCTTGTGCTCTTTCTTCTAATGCATTTTCTTCAAATGCTTCAAGCAGCTGTCGATCCATTGCTTCAAAGGCCTCTCGATCCATCTGTTCCCTCTGCTCTCGATCCATCGGTTCAAGCAGCTCTCGATCCATCTGTTCCCTCTGCTCTCGATCCATCGGTTCAAGCAGCTCTCGATCCATCGGTTCAATCTGCTCTGGATCCATCGGTTCAAGCAGCTCATGATCCATTGCTTCAATCTCCTCATGATCCATTGCTTCAATCTCCTCATGTTGAATTGCTTCTTCATTCTCCTCTGCATTTGCTGCTCCCGCCTGATCTTCCATTCCAAAAGCTGGGTCAACTGGATTTTTACAAAGCCTAGCAATGTGTCCAGGGATTCCACAACGTTTGCACTTACGTCGTCGAATCGGTGGACCACCCTCTGCACTAGCTCTGATCCTATTCTTCCTCGGCCTACCTGCCGGTCTAGTCAAAACTGGAGAGTACAGTTTGAAGCCTGGATCGACTTTCATCCATTGGTCTTTTCCCAACAAGGTAGGAACATTCATAGCATATGCAGCCCTAAATTTGGCAACAGAGAAATACTCTGACACATACTGATCAACTTCACCTTCTGCACCCGCTATAACACTCATGAAAAACAATGCGTGTATGCAGGGTATCCCATAGATCTACCATCGCCTACAATGGCATGTCCTATCAACCAAACTCACTAGATACCTCCACTGCCTGTTTTTACTGTCAGTGTAGGTTACCTCAGCCTCCATTCCTTTTCTGATGCATTTCATCTTCAATTGTTTTGCCCTGGCATGCAAACACTTAATCAAAGATGGGAGCATGAGATGGCCAACATATTTTGTGGCTGCAATTCTTTGACGCAGATCGATTTTTATCATGATCATCTGCCTAATCTTATCAAATATTTGCCACAGCATAAGCCCTTTCAATGACTTGACCTTTGCATTGAAACTCTCCGCAAGGTTACTTGTTACATAGTCTACCTTGCAAATTTCATTGAATTGGCTTCTTGACCACAACCTACCATGATGTTCATCCAAGTACTCCTTCACCCCAGTTTTTTGTTTATACAACACTTCCAAATGAAACAGATGCTTCCTAATGCTGCATGTGTATGCAGCTGGCCATAGGTTGTCAGTATAAACTTTACCCTTGAATTTCTTTGTAAAATTCTGTACCAAGTGTCGCATACATTCTCTATGCTCCACTCCAGGGAATACTGCTTCTACTGCACTCTCCAAACCTTTGCAAGCGTCTGTGTGGATAGTAAGTCCTGGTGGATGACCTATAAGGTCGCGCAAATTCTGCAGAAACCAAGTCCAACTTTCCTCTGACTCAACCTCCAAAACTCCATAAGCAACAGGGAACATCCAACTGTGTCCATCAATTGCAGTAGCAGCAACTAGCTGTCCTTTAAACCTGCCATGAAGAGCTGTTGCATCCACGGCCAAATAAGGCCTGCAACCGTCCAGAAAGCCTTTCCAGCAAGCTTTGAAACAAACAAAAGCCCTTCTAAAACATTCCTTCTGCATCATCCTCCCGCTTTTCAATTTGTAGGGAACTGTATGCTTGTCTATCGCTACAACACTGCCTGGACTAGCCATCTCCACTTCAGCTTTGAAAGTGTAAAGCAACTGAAAGCTTTCATTCCATGGACCATTTATCCTGTCAAGAGCCATTTCCTTTGCATAGAACATCCTCATGTAAGGTATGTTTATAGTAAACTTATCAGATATCAATTTTATGAGTGCTGTTGGACCAAGTTTTGGAGTTTCTCTCAGCCAATCTATGATTGCATCTGCCAACCACCTAGTCTTTGCTAGCTTTGATTTCTCCTCTGGCGCTCCCGCTCGAGGTGGACAAGTATGGCCGATCGAGTTCTTCTTTATCTGAAACATAATTATAAGGGATGTCAGTAACAGTTAACAAATTTTACACCGTGATCTAAAATACACAACTGGTTGGCGTAGTACCTGAACCACGGTGCTTCTGAGCATTGTGGATGCATGCAGCCTCCACCTACACCTCTTGTATGGGCACTTAACTGTGAACCTACCTGACTCACTTTTAATAACCTCATAATCATTCTTGGTGAGAATGCAATATGTAGTAATTGCATTATGGCAGTCCATCATCGTTTGAAATACGGTGCCTTCTGCAAGCTGAGGATCCTCCCTGTTCCACTCAATTGTTGGCAAGTCATCGTCTTCGTAATCGGCTAAAACAAGGCTGTCATTGTTCTCATCCTTCTCTTCATCATCAGTGTCATCAAATCTGGCACCTTGTGCAATATCTTCCATGTATTGATCCTCCATTGCCTGCTTACTACATCGATCTACCAATTCAGGAAACATCAACTCATCCTCATCATCTTGAGGAGACGGATCCTCAATCTCTGCATCGTCCTCCACATCGACCGCAAGAACAATCTGGCTACCACTAGCACTGGGGACAGATGGTGCTGCTGTGGACCTACAAGGAGCGGGGCGGCGCACACGATTAGCAGAGGCAGCAACACTAGAGAGACATGATGCCTGACCACCTGATGATGCCCCAACACCAGATGATGCCTGGAACCTGTCCACATGGATTCGAATTTTACCGACACGGCAAGAATCATTTAAAGCAAAAAGAATTCCCAGATCGTCGTCGGAAATTAGTGGAACAAATCTTCCCTCCGTGCTGTTGAAATATTGGAAATCAACTGAATCGCCAGCGCCCCAGGGGTACAGAGCGTAGATGTTATCTTTTAAATCCCTCAATGAGATGGTAGTTGCAACCACCGCTGGGATGTAAAATCCGGTCACATTGCGTTCAGAATCACGCAAAAAGCTAGTATCCAGCCTAACCACCAGCCGAAAAGCCAGCGCTGGATCAATCCTATTCGAAAAGCAACGCAGTTAGTTGAGCAACAACGATTCGCGCTAAAAAACTGCGTACTCTTAATTCACATAGGCAGACGATGCTTACCCAGATGGAATCCATGCGTTAGATCCCTCCGATTCCCAATCTTCTCCGCTGTTGAGGGGCATAATCGGCACATTAGACGGATGTACAAACTCTACCTCCATAGGGGTAGATCTAGATCTAGTGGAGGCAGAGCCCTCTCCGCCTCCCGGGGGAGGTGGTGGGGGCGGGGCCGGCTCGGTGGCGGACGACGCCATAAGGTAGGAGGGCAGGACGGCGTGGCAGCGGAGGGGCTGTGTGTGAGCTCTTCCAGTCTCGGGCGGAGGGGAAAGCTTTGGGTGAGTGACAGACCGCCAGTCCGACGTGTCTCATTGGGTCAACAGTCAACACAATTCAACAGCAACGGTCCACTCACAACCACCGCGGCTCCCTAGCCGTCACCGGTAACGGTCTAAGGCCTCTGACCAGACCGCAACCCTCCCGTCCGAGCGTCTGCGACGGGTTTCAAACTAGAGTGAGGGGAAAACTGAGGAAAAGTTAAGCGGCTGGGGAAAACTGAGTACAACTAACGAACCAGGGGCACGAAAATAGAAATCCCTTTATGATACTATGCATCGTAGGAGTGGTACTCCCTCCATACCGGATTACTGGGCAATTATATATTTTAAGACAAACTTTAATCATTAATTTTATTTAAGAAAATATGAGATATTTGACATAAAAATTATATCATTGGAAAGTTCTTTTCAATATGAATCCAATAGTATAATTTTTATATTATATAACTTATATTTTCTTGACTAAAATTAAAGGTTAAAGTTTGTCTCAAAGTACGTAATTGTCCTATAATCCGGTATGGAGGGAGTATCATAAACTAGTATCATATGTATGATACTAGTGTAAGATACTCCCCATTGTGAGTTTGTGACTAGGCTCAGAAATCATATAAGAGACAAAACAGCTTCCCACAAGAGAGTCATTTTAGTACACCATTTATACATACGTACAGGCCGGCGAATCATATTCCTTCCTTATACCTTTTATTACACTACTCCCTCCGTCTCAGTTCATAAGGCTTACACGTATACCTAGGTCGTCATTTTGACAAATATAATCTAAATTTTACAACATAAAAATTATATCATTAGAAAGTACAATGTTTAAACTTTTTAGTGATATATATTTTGTAGTATATAAGTTGTATTATGTTGGTCAAAATAACGACCTAGGTATACGTGTAAACCTTAAGAATTGGGACGGAGGGAGTAGTAAAAGTGCACGTGCCACGCACGTATTATAATCTATAACAAAAAATTCTGTAATTTTTTTATGTAATTAGAAATTTTTATTATCGCTTCACGTAGGTCTTTCTCATGCCCAACGTAGGTATAATATATCTCTGTAAGAATCGCGTATTTTTATGCTGCTGCTAGACCCGTAACAAACACTATCATTCTGGATAGACACATTATGGTCATATTGTATAAATGCATTCACTACAATAAATAAATTACAAACTCTCATTTCAAGATATCCAATAAGCTACAAAGAAGCAACCAAGAAACACTGTGCTGCCACTAAGAAACAAAAGAAAACTGCACTTACATGACCAGGAACACCGAGCTTATTCCTAATAGCCCAGGAGGCAGCAATCCATTCCAAAATGCCAAGAAACAATATGCACCTTACTCCAAATAATGGAGTATGTCCAGCTATACTGAAATCAAAATTTTAATACATCAATAACTAAAAAATATTGGTAAAAGAAATATCTAGAGTGTGAACACACCATATGTCAATGTATGAAATGGTACCCTCATAAAAAAAAGCAAAGGCCACAACTTCCATTTCAGGCATTTTAGTATTACTATAAAACATGCTCCATGATGTACTTGTAGACAGTTACTCTCGATGTAATATCATGACGATGTCAAAATTTTCGATTTAATTGTGTATGCATCCTCATTTTCTATTTGGACAGAAATACGTGTTTGACCATTTTTAAAGCATTTGCTAAACCTCCTGATTGATGAAGTGTAGCATCGTGGACTGCCATTTCTTCTCAGAGGCAGTACCAGGATCTGCCTCCACATAACTCTGTCCAGCTGAAATCAATTGATGTTAACAGGCAGCAATAAATAGTACATCTCATGAACGGAATGTTTTAAATTAAGCAGTGACATATAAAAATTTGTGGGGATGACTTATATATCTAGTGCAGATGGTGTTTGAATTTTTTCAGTAATGCAGGTGACGAGGGTTAACTCGAAAAATGTCCTAGATGAAGGACTTAGGATCGGGGAGATAGGGCGTCGGATGAACTCGAAGGTAAAGTTAGTCGAAATAGGTGTATATCGAAAGTAAACTTGGGTGTTCAACCTGGCTTGCTTTCAATCTGGCCTCCACCGTCCCCTCCTGGCCCCTATATATAGGTGGCCAGGTCTCGAGGATCGGGTAGGGTTCGATACAGATTACAAATATCGACATACGGTAATAACTCGTATTCGACTATCATTACAATTGGGCCTAACTCAACGGGCCTCAGGGGTACTCAACTAACGGGCTCTATTAGCTATACCCTTGTCAGTAGCCCCTGAGATTCTACCAGAATTGCAGATTCAGGTTGAATCTCTAATCTTGAAATCTTCGATTTGATCAATTCTTCATATCTTCAAATCTTCGACTTGGTCTTTCGACTTATATTTCATGATATTCTTTCGCAAGGGGTTTTGATGAACAAGCCTGACAACTCTGACGGATCAAGAGGTCAGTTAACTGCCGGAACAGATACTTGCCACCTACTTCAAATTCAATCCCCTTGGACTTGAATTCGGGATACCGGTCAAATCCACTCTTTTGCCGCATTTAGGACTTACAAAGAATGAATCCCAGTGATTCTCAGGGTACCCAGTGCGTCCACCAGGATTTTCTTCGCGTCGTAGACACGGATACATACCAGCAGAGCGCATCCATGTGCGTATACCAGGCCACACAGGACGGATCCCGGGGTCTTACCTTCGTGACATGTCACGGCATTCGAGTTTCGTTGCGATAACGCAACTCGAGAATCGCAGTCAAAATTTGACTGAAAATATTCGGGTTTCTATAACCATAAAACTCGCTCCCGATGGGAGTAACACTTCTTCAATCTTCAATGTTTAAAATATCTTCGGGTGCGCGCCCAGCGCTCCCGATGGGAGTAGCCCCCGAGGCTATAGTCGAAAAAAGAGTTTTTCGAGTATAGGCTCTAGAGATAATACAACTCATCATACTTCAACTCGAAATACGTCGACTTAGAAGTTCTTCAACTCGAGATAGTTTCAAAAAACACCTTGTTGTCGAGTACAAGCCCAGTACTCCAAATGAAGAATTCTATTTGATATAAAAGTAACAGCCCCCAGGGCTATAACCAAAAAATCCTTCTCATATGATCCTCTTTGTAAAGTCCGAATTTGTCGGCGCCATCCTTTTTCCTGTATATATTTACTTTATTGCATCAATGATGGCGTAACTCTTCATCAATGCATACCGCTTTATGGGTAATACTGTAACTTCCACGATTTTGTGACCGTTTAACGGGCTGCACGATTTTTGACCGTTAGTGGGCTGCCGTTTCCGATCTTTTCGCCACGTCTCAGCCCACGATCCTTCTCCCAGAAGATATATAAATGGCGTAGTGGGGAATCGCACTGTTTACCAGCTCGTTCCCTCCGCCGCCTCCATTGCTGATCTCCTTTGCGTCCTTCTCTCGCTCAGAGCCCCCAAGCGTACTTCGTATTGGATGCGCGTGAAGCACCTGGCCACTAAGAACATCATGGCCAAAACCTCCGCCACCAGCTGGGTTCACTCCACCATCTCCAAGAAGGAGGTGCAGAAGGCCAAGGCGGACGGCTTCGTCGCCGCCGAAGATTCCATCATCTTCCCCAGTACCGAACGGATCCCGAAGCCCCCGAGCGGCTATCGGGTAATGTTTCTTGCTTTTCTCCTCCGAGGTTTCTCTCTCCCTGCCCACGAATTTCTTCGTGGGTTTCTGTTTGTTTACGGTGTACAGCTCCACCAGCTTACACCGAATTCTCTTCTACACATTGCCTGCTTCGTGACTCTTTGCGAGTCCTTCTTGGGCATTGAGCCTCACTTTACTCTCTGGAGATCACTCTTTCGACTCCGCCCCAATGTTTCTCTGGCAAGGAAACCCGAACTGGGTGGAGCCGTTATTTCTGTGCGCCCTGAGGCGCAATATCTTGAGTTTTCCATGGCCGCATCTGTCCAAGGGTGGAGGACAAAGTGGTTTTATATCAAGGACCGCAAATCCTCTCCTGAAGATGAATCCGGTCTTCCTCCCTTTGACGCTTTTCAAGAGGTGAAGAAGTTGAAGTCATGGGATTCGCTTCCCTCAGATGCGGAGGTTGCAGAAATTCTTCCCCTTCTATCCCGCATTCAAACTCTGAAAACAGGCTTAGGAGGTGCTTTATCGGGTATTCAACTCATGGCGTTTTTCATACAACGTCGAGTTCAACCCCTACAGCACCGCCTCACCAAGCTTTGGACTTACTCTGGCCTAGAGGACCCTACTCGCATTTCGGAGGATCTGATGACGAAAGAAGATGTCGACAAGCGAGTTAGGAATCTCACCAAGCTTACCAAGGAGCACTCAGTTGCTGACTTGAAGGCAGATTTCTTCGACTCCGTGCACCCTACTCCTGAGGTATACATTGCTGCATTTACTTTCTGTCAAGCTTTTCTTAGTTTCGACTTCCATTACTCTTTGCCTCTGCACTCTGCTGATTTATCAATATGCAGGGTCACCAATTCATCGTTTCGCGCCCCCCTCTTCCAGAGGGAGGGCCCCTTCCTGCTGATTTAGCATCTCCCGCATCTGAAGCCCCCGAGGCTGACGAAAGTCAGGACGGAGATGATGTCGAAGATTCAGAAGAGGAAACCAGTTCCTCGACATCGATTCCTCCTATTGCTGCTGAAGATGTTGGTGTCGACAAGAAAAGAAAACGTGTCGATGACATTGCCTCGTCGAGTTCTGCCGCGGCTGGGAAAACCCCCGCTGTCGCAGAAGATATGGAATACTTCGACATGCTTGCATCGTAAGTATTGTAGTCGAACTTGTTCAATTGCTTTGTTCTTTGCTTCTTGCTTTATAACTTATACTTTTCATGCAGTGATGATGAAGAACCACCAACATGTGCAACAGCTGTTTCACCACCTTCTCCTGTGGCGACTGATGAGCCTGTCGAACCTTATGCTGCTCCGAGGACTACCAGGGCTTCTGTAAAGAAGGTTCCTCAAACTCGAGCCCTGAAACGCGCGAAGAAGACCAAAGAAGCCGAAGTTTCTCTAGAGGCCCATGCTTCTGCAGTTTCTTCTGATGATGTGAGCGATTCTTTCGTTCCTTCTTTCCTTTCATGCAATTCTTCTCTTATACCCTTATTTTATCAGGCTTTGATCAAGAGATTTATCGCCCTGGGCACGGAGTGTGCGGGGTACCTAAAGGTTGCGAAAGCTTCCGAAGGTACAATTTTTGACGTCCAATCACTATTTGCCTTCTGCACTGTATCCTTCATTATATACCTGATTCCTTGTCGACCTCTTATGCAGCTACTTTAGCAGCCGCCAATGCTCGAATTGCTTCACTGGAAGCAGAGCTGAAAGCCTCGCAAAAAGCTTATGATGCTGCGACCGCTGCTAAAGCCATTGCTGAGAAGTCGCAGAAATCTGCGCTTACGAAGGCGAAGAAAGCAGAAAGGGCTTTGGCTGATGCTCAGAAGGAAAATACTCAACGGGAGCAGGCCGTAGCAGAACGTCTGCACACTAAGTCTTCTGCTGCCGAACGTAAGTTCTTCGACTTATCTTCTATTTTCATCTCCTGTTGCGATAGTGCGCTTGTTGACACTTGCCTTTTCTTGTCTTTCTTGTTGCTGTAGAATTCACAGGGGTATCTCCGTCGTCCCTTCAAACAGATGACGATCCTCTCATGGATGCGGTTAATCAACTCGAGGAAAACTGGATATCTATCCAGGAAAACTTTGAATTGGTTAGTCGTGTTTTATCGCGACTGTTTGTCGGCCTGTGGCCGAAGAAAAAGGCGGCAGTTCCGAAGGGTAACTTGACTGAACTCGCCAAATCCTTCGACACCACTGAAGACCCTCTTCTTCAGTTCAAAGCTCTTTCCATTAAGCGTGGCGCTGAAGGTGCCATTGCATTGTCTCTCGCTCATGGGACGGACTTTGATTGGGAGAAAGTGAACGCCCCTCACGGCTACTCCCGGGATGAGATGAAGATTTTCTTCGAGAAGGCAAAGAAGCTAGCACCTGCGCTGCTGTCGACTATTTCTCCTTCGGCAGCCTCTTCAGTGCCTGCTGCATCGGCTTCGGTGGTGAAAGATCCAGTACCACCATCGACTTCTGGCGAGGAAGCTGCCGTGCCCTCTTCTGCCACGGAGCACAATGCTGAGGTGGCGTAGATTCAGCCTCTTTGTAGTATTTAGTTTCCTCCTTTTTAATGTAAAAGACTCCAAGTAGGTACAACCCGAGAAACTTAGTCATAGGGTTGTACTCTTATGTAAATATATCTGCTTCGTAAGAAGTTTTTATGCTGCCTTTCTGAAATAGCTTCTCCTTTCTTTCTTTTTGTAGTCGATGCGTGGCAGTGATCCTTCTTCTCATCCTTCTGCTCCTTCCTCTGCTCGTGGATTCAATCCTCAGATTTCGTCGACTCTTAGTCGATGTAGTCACTGCGAAGAATATTCTTCCAGGATTTCCGACCTTGAGACTCGCCTATCCTTGGCTAAACGCCAAGCGCAGATGGCTATTAAAAAGGCTAGCCAGGCCAGTGGCTATATGAAGAAAATCTCTTCACTTGAAGAAAAGGTCTCCCGCTTGACGGCGAAGGTTGTTCACAATGAAGAGTGCGAGTCTTTCATTCTTGGAATTGTCGAGTCTGCTGGCGAGCTGTTGCGATGTGAGTTATCTTTCGACTTCTTCTTTTGGCTGTTTGTGCACCTCTTTTGTGATATATTTGTCATTGTAGGTACTTGCTTGGATTTTGCCGCTGAAGAACGTCGAGTTGCTGAACGAAACGCTGCTTTGGAAAAGATGTCGACTGGCTATGAGGCTCTGTGGTCTGATCCTCGACGCCGTAGCGCCATTGTATTACTTCAAGACCGTGCCCAGCACATTGGCGAGTCAGTTGATGGTTGCCGGCGAGCTCTTACGACTATGCATTCCATCATGCTTCCCCGTAATCCTTTGCCTGCAACTTTCCCACTTCTTCTTGATACTTTCCGATCCAGCCATCATATTCATAGACTAATAGAACTGAACTTAGTAGCTGGTGCCAATTTTGCTCTCGGGTGGATACGTAAGTGGCGACCGAGGTTGAATTACAGCACTATGTCCCTGAGTTTGGCTCCAGGTGGAGCTAGCCTTCGGGTTCATATGGAGAACACGCTTCAACCTGCTCGAAGACTTGTAGCTAGGCTTCTAGAGGCGGATGCTGCGTTTTTCCGCGAGTATCATTATTTAGATCCTTTAGGCGTGGATGATTCTGACCACCCGATGTTGTAAAGTATGCGTGGAACGCGAGAGACTGTTTATTTCGCGACTATATGTCTGAAATTTATTCTCAAGGCGTATTTGTATGGCTCGTGCGTTTGCCGCATCTTCTTTTTGAAAGACTCGTAAACTCGAATATGAGGAACGCTTTGTCTTTATTTATACTTTTAATGTAAGATACATGAGGTGACCCAAGAGATCCGGCCTGTGACCCGTGTTCTGGATCTAGAGGGCATTGCCCCTGGAATAACTTGTGGCTTTTACAGCCTTCATTGTTCTACTCTACTGCTTTGATGATGCTTATGTCGTCGTGGATTTCCCTTTCTCTTCTGCGCCTGTGTCTTCTCCTGATGTTCCTGTTCGTGGCTTCTTTGTTTCGGGTTCCGTGGTGCATCCTTCGAGTAGCTTGACGCCTTCTGTAGTCGCGCTCTTTGCCTTTTCTGCATAGTTGGCTATTACGCCAAAATTTTGCGCCATCTTGTGGAATTCCCTATCGCAGAGATCTGAAACTTCAAAGCTTCCTTTTACTGTGATTATTCCTTTTGGCCCTGGCATCTTAAGTACCAAATACGTGTAGTGAGGTACTGCCATGAATCGCGAAAACGCGGGTCGTCCGAGGATCGCGTGATATTGTGATGGCCAGTCCATGACTTTGAAGTCTAGTTTCTCCCTTCTGTAGTTTTGTCAGTTGCCGAAGCAAACATTGAGTGCTATTCGACCCAGCGGGTAATTGGCACTTCCTGGTACGATTCCATGAAAGGAACAGTCTGTTGGCTTCAGAAACTCTAGCGATATATGCATTGCTCGGAGTGTTTTCGCGTATATCAAGTTAATTCCACTCCCTGCATCCATGAATATTCTGTCGACATCATACGCGCCGATTTGAGCTTTGAGTACCAAAGGCGCGTTTCCTGGCCGAGGTACTGTTATGGGGTGGTCCTCTCTGTTGAACTCGATTGGTTGTTCTGACCAATGCAGATATTCTGTTGTAGCTGGCGGTGACATGACTGCTAGATTGACTTGTCGAGTTATACTCTTTTCTTCTTTGTTCGACTTGGGCACTGGTTGTATCATTGCTGTGATGTGTCCTTTTGATGGGACGTACCCTTCGTCGTCGTCGTCGTGTTCTTTGTTTTGCTGGTCTTGCCCTTGGGGGGCTCCGTTGTTTCCTTGCTTGCTTGTCGAGGGATTGTTGTTTCCTTCGAATCCTTGTCGCCTTGCTTCGGTTTGTTTGTTAATTGCTGCTTCTTGTAGCTTTAAGAATGTTGTGCAATCTTTCATTGCGTGCCTCGATACTCGCTTTCCGTCGACGAACGCTGAGTGTATATGACAAGGCCCGTTGAGCATATCCTCTGGCGATGGGTTGTACTCTCTGGATTCTCTTGGTGGAAACTTCTTGTAATCCTCTCTTCCGTAGCTGCGATATCCCGAGCTTCTGCGTTCGTTTCCCTGATAACTGTTGTCTTTATATCCTGCGGCGACTTGGTTATGAGAGCCGTATGTGTCGTAGTTTCGGGATCGTCTCCTTTGGCTTCCGTATCTGTTTCTGTTGCCTGTCAAAACCCACCGGCGAGCAGCGACGAGCAACACGAAGAGCCGGGAGGCTCCCAGAGCTGCTGGTGGGCCCTGGTCCCTCGGTCAACGGCCCGCAAAACTCCGGCACACGTCCTGGCTGATGCGAGGGCGTGCCACCTGATCTATACCTGATCAGGAAGGTGATGGTTTGCTTCGATTGGTTTCCTGCATGGCAGACACGCAAACATTAAATACGAGCCTCGATCGGCTCTCAGGTTTCCCTGTGAATCGGCTCAGGTAGCCGATGGTCCCATGGATCTGCATTGGATCTACGATAACATGGGGTTTTGCTTTATCAATACAAGTCAAATCGATCTACAACAGCTTAAAGCTTTCACCACATAAACGGAACATCCCACACGCAATTGAGCCTGGTAGATACGAAAGATAACAGAAAACTAACCGTAGAGGAGGCCAAAAAACCAACGTAGAGTCAATTCCCGGAACAACTCCTCTCGAATTGGCAAACCGTATCCTTACGTACTACTGGATCGTTCAACCCGTTTGTGAGGCCTAACCATGCGGATATTAAACTAATCCTTGGAGAACAAGGAACAACTATGACAGACTGAATCGACGGAATAAAGATCAAGCAAGATGCTGCCCTTACACCCAAGGTAGGTGCAAAGGCAGCGAGATCTCAATGGGCAGCATGACTAAGCAAACATGAACAAAAAGCACCGATGCTAGCCCAGACAGATCTATAATAACAGTATTACTCGCCATCAACAAGGCTTCAGTACGAGCAACACCAAATAACACATAAGCATATGCTGCCTAGATCGCGAGATGCGATCTAGGCAGCACGACGCTTACCTGAAAGAAAACCCTCGAGACAAGGGGTGGCGATGCGCCGAGATTGTGTTTGTTGTGAACGTGGTTGTCCTCCTTTCTCAATAACCCTAAGTACATATTTATAGTCCGGAGACTTTCTATCTTTGGAATAAACCTAAACGTAATCTAACTCTTGTTTAAACCGAAACGTACTCTATCATAATTATACAGATACACGGGCAATTAGCCCAAATCTACGCGCAAGGCCGATCCAGCCTCCAAGCCCATCTTGATTACGGCCCACTTCCTTATCTGGCCAAAATATGGCGATAACACATGCCCCCCTGGTTTTGGTAATAATAATTCCAAAACCACTCTGTTTTTTCTTCATCGGGTCACGCGTTGCAGAGCAGAACCGTCATATCGCCTCCTCATCATGATGCCTTGCCTTCTCAACTTCTCCGCAGAGCACGATTTGACAACTCTGGCACCACATCCTCGAAAACCGCTATGGCATTGAACCATCTTCCACTATCCCCCTTATTTAAATCCATCCGAACCATTTACATCCTCATTCTTCTCCAAATAACCCTCTTCCTCCGCCATGGATTCCTCTTCTTCTTCCAACACATCCGGCCTCTCCTACCAATCTTCCGACTCCGTTAGCCGGGAGCCGACGCCGGAGCACCCGCCAATGGCGGCGTACGAGGCTCTCGCCCCACAATGGTGGGACGAGAGAGACTGGGACTTCGCCGCCCAGTCAGAGGACGACGAGTCCATGACCGACGGCGAGGAAGACCTCCAACTCCTTGTCGACGGGGACCTGGAGGCGGAGAGCACCGATGACGCCGTGTCCTGGGGCGAGGACATCAGCTCCTCCAATGAAGAAGAAGAAGCAGAGGAGGACACCTCCTCCGACGAGTACCCGCCGGCGAAGCGCTTTCGCGCCGGATCCAGCGAGGACACCGATGACGACGACGAGGACGAAGAGGCCCCCGCTGCCAACTTTAGCAGCAGCGGTGAGGACTACGCCGGCAGCAGCGCCGATGACAGCGAAGACGGCGGCGGCAATGGCAACGGCGACGACGACGCCGCCGCCTTTTAGATTAGGAAGTAATAGTACTAGTAGTAAATCCCCATTTTGTAAGCAATCGGCTCCATTGTAAACAACCATCTTCTGAATCAACAAAGATTGCTTTTCCCAATTTGGTTTTGCCGATAGTCAAATAGGTCAACGCTCCAAAAACCGATAGTAACGAATCGGCTTTCACCGTACCACGCTTGATACGGTCAACCAAGTCAAAGCCCAAAGAGCCGATGGCCATGCATCGGCTTTTCCCACAAACGTTGGCAAGGTCAAATTCAGTCGCTTATTAAGACAAGTCTGAGCGGTCACTTTCCCATTTCAACGGTAACCTGCAACCATCTTCAAAAAGGCTAACTCAGATCTCCAATTGCCTCGTTGAACAACTCTGGCTCACGGCGACACGAACCCTAGATTCCCCACCGCATAGATCCATCTCCATTAGCAAAGTAAATGGCCGAATCGTCCAGCGCCAACACAGCGGTCTCCGGTCTGAAGGTAATCCTTAACTGTTCCTCGCAATCCGAGCACGGTGCTAGAATTAACAGCAAACACCTGAATTAATGCTTTATCCCATCATTGAAATTTTAGGTTTCAGACATTCTGCTGCCGCATCCTTCTCTCCCAAATTCTCTCTGCCTTGGCCCCCGTACAGAATCTAGTCCTGCCCATCTGATCTCTTGCGAGGCAAACAGAATCCCCTTCGTAAGCCAAAACTTAGATTTGGATTCTTGGGCCGACTGCTTACGAGCCTGGCCTAATCCTCCCGAGTATTGGGTTTCTTGGTACAGTAGGGTAGCCAAAACTTACCAACCCCAATGGGAAACCACGGGAATAGCCGATGCCTTGTCTTTGTCATTGTCTCCCCTTGAGAAGCATGAAAATCTTCTAAAAACCATCGGCTATTTCTGGTCTGATGCTCTGAACTGCTTCATGTTCGGCCACGGCCCCATGACACCAACTCTGTTAGACGTGGTGATGATTACTGGTCTGGACATCACATCACCCAGCCCCTCTGCTTTTATGCTGCCAAAAGTCCCCTTCAAGCTTTCTTCCAAAACAGATTGCACAAACTGGGGTGCTTATCTTCGAAGCCACATGAAAACTAAAGGCCCTGTCACAGAGAAGGAACACACGGCCTTCCTCAATTTCTGGCTGGAACATTTCATATTCTGTGGCCCTTCCCTTGCTCCAACCAAGAATTATCTTCCCTTGGCCTATGAACTTGCCAGAGGCACTCAACTTGGCATCGGCAAACTGTTCCTTGGAGAAGTCTATCGATATCTCCAGTAGAGATACAGATATATAAATAAATAAATAATATTTCTTGGTATGTCCGTTCGCGAGTAGGATTAATTTTGTAAAATGCAGCCTGCAGGCGACAATTTTTATGATTACAGTTCGTGGGCGAACTCATGTAGTCCTGGACAGTACAAGACAGACACGAGCGTGAATGCCCTACATCGAATCGACATGACCAATGACTATGACGAGGACTACGGGCTACAGAATGCGCTGTATCCCCTTGCTTCTCTGATCAACGTTAGCCTGCCAGACCTGTACATCACCATAAGCCATCCAAAGAACTTCCCGCACCGTCTGTTCGTCCGCTGGAGAGAAACCTTGAGCTGCCATTAGTTGACGAACCTTGTATATTCGTCTATGAGCGGTTTAAAAATTCCATGATAGTATTTCACTGCAGTGCGTTAAATAACTATTCTCTGATGCCTCTCGTGCCTACTGATTGATAACGTGACATGAAAGAGCACATGCTATGCGCATATCTCCCGGTTCCTGCCACTTACGCTAGTTAGTTCTGTCCCTTTGCAAATGCACAACCTTCCATTTCTCTAGTCTCAACTCTCAACGCTCTCCAGTTTTATAACTGGGCGGTATCTCTAGCTGCATCCCATGCATATGTACATGTGGCCTCAACTTCCCATCATAATTAGCTGAACGACGATATGCAAAAGTTCATTTCGTACTATCTTCTTTTACTCCTATAAAACAGAACATCGACGTTTGGAGCTCTTCAACATAGTCAGTAAAGATAAATGTACCATGCATATATAGATTTTTTTTCGATAAAGGGAATATATTAATATCAAGATGATATCAGTTAAACCCAGCCTCTGCAACAACATAATGACTAGATCAAGTCTAGGCATCAAGGATGCACACAGCCGAAAAGCAAAAGAAAAAAAGACCCGTCAAAATAATCAGAGACTCGTAGCAGCAATAACACCACCAGTGTTGACGACATCTCGACTCTGAAAAAGCTTCTCCAAAACGATGCCTTCAAGAAGGTAACAGTGCACAAACGCTGTCATCATGCGGTCTGGCCAACATGGCAAGATCCTCAGGTTTTCACCCTAGAGAAGATCCAATTTCCAGACAATGCCTTCAACAAGGAAACGACTATGAAGCCGTCATTGCCAGGTACAACCATTGAAGGTCGGACCTAGGATTTCCTCTTTGGAACTGGGACGCGGAGCTCAGAGAGCACCACCAAAAACAAAATCAACATGTGTCGCCGCACCACTCGCCGAGAACACTGCTGCAAAACCCCAATCATCCAACTCACATACATCACATGCGCAGTTTTGATGTGAACATGCCACACAACTAAACCGCAAACACACAATGAGTAGTGAAGCATTATCTTCTTCCCATCATGTGAGTATTCCTTGGAGTCGTCACCGGTTCTCGACTCGATACGAGCATGCGAGAAGGTAACTCCGGAGCCTATTCAGTCTTCTTCAATCACGATCTCTTGGATCCTCCATCAACACCTGGATAATCGCTGCAATAATGATGCCAAGGCGTGTCCAATGGTGAACGGAGGTCGTTACAAGCTGTCGGGCCATCACCAATGACACTCGATATCCAGCAGCAAGGAACGCGGATGATGCCATGAATGGTGATCCCGTCGCACGTGTAGATCAAGACACACGCGCCCGCCTCCTGGGCGCAGTGATGTGCGTGTGCCCGGCCGTCCGCATGATCGTGGGATCGCGCAAATTTACTGCGGCTCTTCGTGCTATCCGAGGTCCGCAGCCATGAACGGCAGCTGATCCATGCCTCGGCGCTACGCGCCTGACTGGCGCTTGGAGTCTTCCGTACACCGGCAGCATAGACTTGACCAGTTTAGAGCTGTGATGCCCCTGGCCAATGCTTCTGAAGATAGCAGATCAGATACGATCAACTCACGGACTGTATAGCTGAGGCAGATCAGATCCGATCAACTCACGTACAGATGAGGAGAAAAGATGCTAGCAAGGGCTAAAAAAGGAAGCCGAGAATGCCCGCCGCCGCCGTCCGCCGTCCACGACCGGACGGCCTCCTCCGGCGGCGGCGAGGTGATTGGAGAGGTGCGGGAGAAGCTGTGTAGGTGTTGGCGGCGGCGCCTCCGGAGTCGCCACTAGCGACCCGGGAGGTCGGTGAAATCTATTGGACAATAAACTATTACATGTTCAGAGGATATAATTTTTCTTGGAAAAGACATGGCATATATATGGATGTTATGATCGGTATTTTTCTGAAAAAATCATGTGATGAAGTAAATTCTTAATACTGTGAATCAATTTTCTACAAGTTACGCTCTTTAAATTTTCCGTGTCACTATTAGTAGTTGGTTGGCATCAATAAGTTAACTATAATACAAGTTTTACAATGATTGGCATTTTTAGTAACCGTCCATCCACCCCGATCCGACGGTGTTAAAATAGGCGGTACCAAACTAACGGTACCACGGTACCATAATATTGTGGGACCGGTACCAAAATATTATATGACTAATCTTTACTATTAAAACGAAAAGTGGTGTCTGGTGTCACACTTTCAATTTCTGATTTTACCCTCACACAAAACACCAAATTACCCACCAATGGCACTAATTATTTTCCGCTGGACACCGTTTCGCTCCTCCCTTCGTCGCGCTCCCATCGATAGATTTTTTTTCGTCCAGCACTTCCTTCCGCTTGGAAACCCTCGCGAATTTCTGCATGGCAGCCGCCACTCGGAGACCCTCGTCAGCGCCACCATTCTCTCCCCTCCATCGTTGCCTCTCTACCAGCGAGTATCTCCACGCCGAGTCCTTCCCGCCCCCAACCCCACTTCCTCATGTCTGCCTTCCAGCATCCTCGCTCCCGGCCCCTTCGCCGTGAAGACCCACGCGTCGCTGTGGGCGTCGGAGCCGGATCCCATGTGCCTGATTCAGAGGACAACTTGGCCAGCGGCGGGGATCTGGGGAGGGCACCCTCAACGAGGAAATCAACACGTCGCTTGCAGATGTTTCCAGGGAGCTCGGGAAGCAGGTTCCTAACTCACTTTGAAGACGCGCGTCGAGGACAATGGCTGCGCACTCAAGTGCATTCCATGGTGAGCCCCCCTTGATCACTCCAGATCGTTCACAATAAACTCTACCTTTTAGTGCACAAGGCATTGTAGTTATTTTGGGGATTTCTGCCTATTTCTAGAATGATTTGGTCGTACATGCAGATTTATGTATAAGCGTTAGGTTATGCTGGAGCAGTGCCAGTGCCTTGAGGTCAAATACATACTTCGTTGTTTCTTTTACTGTGCTCTAATGGGTAATTTTGTGGAGTAGGTCAAATAAACCCTTTGACCTAGCAAAATACTTTTATCTGTTAACTACTCTGATATCATGTTCTATCGTTCCTTGGGATGGAAATGCATCTAAATTGTCTGCATGTGTAGTTCTGTTCTCAATGTTGCAGTTGTTGATTTGTCTTATCTTTACTATTAAAGTGAAAATGGTGCCCGGTGTTATCATATTTCAAAGTAGTTACAGAGGAATACCACCGCAGATTTCTACCCTGCCCAAAAATTCCTCCTGATTTGCATGTACGTTGCCGTTTCTTTTGGAGTTAGAAGGCCCGAGCGATCCTTGCGTTCGAAGTTGGTTCAGCGCAGCGCTCCTCGCGGGACGAATTGTTGCGCATGCAATGAATATTGGGAACCGCTACACTGCAGCGTGGCGTCGCAACCCAGCTTAGTACACGCTCTAACACAGCTCAAAAATAGCAAAATCACCATCATTTTAAGTATAAAGGGTGTGGAGGAATAGGCTGGTAGCATGCGACAATTAACTCTACTACTATACCAATTGAGTCATCTTAAAACGAAAAGGGATTTGGTGTAGATGGGCACCAGTGCTCTCTTCACTTTTAGAATTTTAAATTTTTTAAAATCTCACTATTCTATATTTAAAAAAATTATGGTATTAAATATATAGATAGATATATGCAGAAGAAGTGTATGCAAAAAAGTCTCGTCAAAAAATATGTTGTATTTTGGGAATTACAAAAAAGACAAATTTCTAATAGTAAATAGTAGTAAAGTGGTAGTAAAATAATATATCTTTTTGTCAGAAATTTGTCTATTTTATCTTTCTATATATTTAACGCCATAATTTTTGGAAATATATAATTGTGAAGTTTTAAATTTTTCAAAAATGTTGAAGTCAAGGGATCACTAGCGCCCATGTGCTAGATACACTTTCCGTGTGTAAACGTACAATAGTAGCACTAAAGTAGTCTGCCACTGTTCACAAACTGTCATATATCGTTGATGTTTTACGTATCCTTATACTTGCATATACATGTAGTACAATAGCCGAATGCCCGTGCGTTGCCACGAATCCTCAAAATAATTCTTGCTACACCTAACACACATGTAAAACATATAGCAGAGTATTACTTTGAGAGAAAAAGAAGTGTGTTGTATGAAAAGTCATTCTATTATGGGAAATGTATGTGTTTTGCATGGTTCGTGATACTAAAAAGACCCTCGCGTCGTCTCCAACAAGCAACTCGGTGGACCTAGGTTTCTTCTCCCCTAATCCCCTACCTCGCCGCAGTGGCCTGATGGCATGTCGCGGTAGGAGGGCTCTTAGTACCCTCCATCTCCTCTCTCTCTCCCTCCCTCATTGTTCGTATCCCTCTCTCTCCTCCCCTCTCTGTCTCCCTCTTTACCCTCTCATCCTCCCTCTATCACTCCCTCCCTCTATCATTGTCTCTCTCTCCCTTGCTCCATCCCTCTCTTTCCCCCCTCCCTCCCCCTCTCTCCCTCCCCCCTCACCCTATCTCCCACCCTCCCTCTCCCCTACTTTCTCTCTCTCTCTCTCTCTCTCTCTCTCTCTCTCTCTCTCTCTCTCTCTGAATACCCATGCGTTACTATAATTTAATAATTTAGGATATATCAACATGTTAGCCATCAAGATGTTTACAAACATCTGATGTATACATGCAGCTCTCATGAAAAAAATTTAATATCTATAAAAAGTTAACATATATATGTTGTTGCCAACAAATTAGTTTCATTTTCTGAATTTTAGAATATAATCCTACCTCCAAGCAACCCATATATCTGGAAAGCAACCCACATCGCCAGCCACTGAGACCACGCCTGGTCAACATACAAGCAATCCACAATCACGCGAACTGGAGGAGCACTGAGTAGAAGATTGAACCACCTTCAACTTCAACCACCGTACAGTCCACCACGGGCCACACCGGCCGCCGCCGCCAGTTGCTATGATGGGCCATCGCCCAGGATCCCGATCTCCGCCACCTGCGTAGGAAACAGACGGAGGACCTTATCCCTTCGGGAATGAGGCCTAGCGCCACCATGGTCGGAGCCAGTGGCTGTGATGGCAGGGGAGGTAAGTAGGGGTCTCCTCGCGGTTAGGGATTTAGCCATCGGGCAGCCACAGGATCGGGCAGCCACAGGGGGCCGACATCAGAATCTAGGGGAAATAATTGAACCAGTAAATCTTCTATTATTTTTAGTACTCTACAAGTGTAAAGATGAAAACAATGGTGTTGCATCGAGTACGAGGACAAAAATATAACATGTTGATATATCCTAAATTATTAAATTATAGTAATGCATGGGTATTCAGAGAGAGAGAGAGAGAGGGAGAGAGTAGGGGAGAGGGAGGAAGGGTGGGAGATAGGGTGAGGGGGCAGGGAGGGAGGGGGGGAAAGAGAGGGATGGAGCAAGGGAGAGAGAGACAATGATAGAGGGAGGGAGCGATAGAGGGAGGATGAGAGGGTAAAGAGGGAGACAAAGAGGGGAGGAGAGAGAGGGATACGAACAATGAGGGAGGGAGAGAGAGAGGAGATGGAGGAGGGTACTAAGAGCCCTCCTACCGCGACATGCCATGAGGCCACTGCGGCGAGGTAGGGGATTAGGGGAGAAGAAACCTAGGTCCACCGAGTTGCTTGTTGGAGACGACGCGAGGGTCTTTTTAGTATGGAAAAAACTTGGCTAAGCACCATCTCACCTACACCCTCTTACTGTTTGGGATTTGTCTTTTTTATATCTTCTAAACTATATAACATATGGACTTGAAACTTTATAGGTCAACTGTAATATTGCAACTAGAATGTGAGAAAAATAGTTCAGAATTTTTTTGTGAAATTTAAAATTTTCAAATATTTAAAATTCAACAAAAATGTTTAAAATAAATAAATATGTACTGTCATAAAAATCTCGAACTATTTTTCCCAAAATCTATCTCAAATGTTTTAGTAAACTGCCAAGTTTCAGATTCAAAGATTGTATAGAGTGAGAGATACAAAAAAGAGAAGTTGTTAGAGAGGACAAAAAATAGGCCAGCACAGATCTTGATGCATCAATTAACTGCTCAGATATGGGGGTGTAGGTGAGGTGGTGCTCAGAAAATGCACTCTCTTTTAGTATCACCAACCATGCAAAACACATATATTTCCCATAATAGAATGACTTTTCATACAACACACTTCTTTTTCTCTCAAAGTAATACTCTGCTATATGTTTTACATGTGTGTTAGGTGTAGCAAGAATTATTTTGAGGATTCGTGGCAACGCACGGGCATTCGGCTAGTTTCTCTAATTTACTTAACAAAAAATGTAAAAAAAACAAACGCTCTTTTGAGCGGCCAAATCACCGGATGAGCGTGCACGGATCTAAAAGCACAAATCTGAGCATCGTGATGTCTTCTTGTCTCTCTCACACTGTATGTCTCTCTCTCAGTGGAGCAGGCCGGCGGCCGCCGGCGCTTGGCGAGGAAGGAGGATGAGCCTCCGCGACACATTGATACGTCCAAAACGTATCTACTTTCCCGAACACTTTTGCTATTGTTTCTCCTCTAATTTGTGTGTTTTGAATACAACTAACACAGACTGACGCTGGTTTCAGCAGAATTGCTCTGGTGTCTCGTTTTTGTGCAGAAATCCAACTTTCAGTAAAAATTCGGGTAAAATCATCAAAAAT
Source organism: Dactylis glomerata (assembly GCA_007115705.1). Lineage (NCBI taxonomy): Eukaryota > Viridiplantae > Streptophyta > Magnoliopsida > Poales > Poaceae > Dactylis > Dactylis glomerata. The sequence goes on along the minus strand of QXEO01000236.1, from coordinate 710,910 downwards.
CACCAGAAGACCCACGAAGCCAGAATACGGGACGGAGAGGAGGCTCGAGGGGCCCTCACGCACTGGTGGCGCGGCCTAGCCCTGGCCGCGCCACACTGGCGTGAGGAGGACCCAGCCGTCCTCTCGGCCTCCTCTCTCGCCTACATATACCCTCTGACGACATAATATCGGGGAGACGGCGTTTTTCCCAGATAGACTTCCGCTGCGCCGCCGCCATCAGAAACCGCGATTCGAAACCAGAAACTCCGTTCTGGCACCCTGCCGGGACGGGGATTCGGAGGAGATCTTCATCACCATCATCACCGACGCTCCTCCATCGATCATCCATGACTCCCCCATCCATGTGTGAGTAATTCTCCCACTGTAGGTGAGGGGATGGTAGGGATTGGATGAGATCATTCATGTAATTTTATATGAGATTGTTAGGGCATAGTGCCTAGTATCTTTATTTAGTGCCTATGACATTGTTGCAACTTGTTGTGCTTAATGCTTGTCACTTTGGGCCCGAGTGCCATGATTTCAGATCTGAACATGTTATTATTTCTATGATGATACTTGTTGTTTATGGTCTTACCTACAAGTTGTATACACATATTGTTGTCCGGAACCCGAGGCCCCAAAGTGATATAAATTGGGATAACCGGAGGGGATGGCTATGATGTGAGGATCACATGTGTTCACCGAGTGCTAATACTTTGCTCCGGTACTTTATTAAAAGGAGTACCTTAATTACCAGTAGTTTCCCTTGAGGCCCTGCTGCAACAGGCTGGTAGGACAAAAGATGTCGTGCAAGTTTCTCATTGTGAGCACGTACGACTATATACGGAATACATGCCTATGATTGTTTGTACTAGGATGCTTTATCATTATTTATCTGCAATGCCCATGTCTCATTGATTTCATGAATTATCTTATCCATGCAACGCCCGTAATCCATCACTATGCCTACAGTATTTGTTCCTGCTGTTTACAACCGTTACTACTACCGCTACTATTTTACTACTGCTGTTACTGTTTCACTACTGTCACCACTATAAAACTGTTGCTACTGATAAACCACTGCGAGCAAGACTGTTTCTAGGTGCAGCTGAATTGACAACTTATTTGTTAAGGCTTACATATATTCTTTGGCTCCCCTTGTGTCGAATCAATAAATTTGTGTAATACTTCCCTCGAAGACTGTTGCGATCCCCTATACTTGTGGGTCATCAAGACTATTTTCTGACGCCATTGCCGGGGAGCATAGCTTTATTTGTAAGTTCACTTGGTATTCCTATTGTTCGCTGTAATCCTTTCATCATGAGTAAACCCCGTGATGGAAAAGTTCCTATATTGCCATCCACTACAAGAAGAGGTACGACTCTCAACACCTCTGTTGCTCTTGATTCGCCATCTATTATGAGTAAGTTGCTTACACCACCACACCCACATGCTACTGCTACTACTTTTGCTGAGATTGAAAATGCCACTGATAATTTAGATGATGCTTCTACTGTGCTTGATGAGAGTGGTTCACTAGGTTCCTTTTTAGATGCTACTATTGCTAGAGCTAAGTTGGGAAACACCACTGTTACACCTATTAGTTCACCTGAGTCTAGGGAATGTCCTAGTGATGATTATGATGATGATGCTTATATTGAGCTTGATGATGATTTTATTGCTGAAGCACGTGCTGCTCGTAATGCTGGTAATGTTAAAGAACTTCTTGCAAGACATTCTATTAGATATAATTTGTTTCCTGATCCTAACTTTGCTGCTTCTCCCATAAATATTAGAGACAAGGATTATGATTTCTCTTTGGATTTATCTTACATATCTATTGTTGAGAAAACTACTTTTTGTGGTACTAAAGATGAGAGTGCTATGGAGCACATGAATGAGCTTTCTACTTTGAGTAATTTGTTTTCTGATGATATTAAACTCCGCACTTACTTTGTTGCTAAGATTTTTCCTTTCTCGTTGAAAGATGCAGCTAAAATTTGGTTTAATAGCTTGTCTCCTGGATCTCTTACTAGTCCTATTGCTTTGGTTAATGCTTTCTTTCAGAAATATTTTCCTGCTAGTGCTCAACATGCTGCTGTGCAGAAAATCTTTGATTTTGAACAGGGAAAAGGAGAGATGTTGCCTGAATCTTGGACAAGGTTTTGTTCTTTAATTAGAGCTTTGCCTAAAGAACCATTGCCTAAAAATGAACTCCTTGATATATTTTATAATGGACTAACGAATGAATCTAAGTCATATTTGGATAGTTGTGCTGGTTGTGTTTTCAGGGAAAGAACTCCGGCTGATGCTGAAGAATTAATGGCTAAAATAAGTCGGAATCATGATGATTGGACTTTAGTTGAGCCAACACCAGCACCAACCCCTGCGCCATCTATAGAGCCTACGCCGAAGAAGAGAGGGATGATTGAATTAAATGATGAAGTTATGAAGGAAGCTAAGAAATCTCTTAAGGAGAAAGGTATTAAGGCCGAAGATGTGAAGAATTTACCTCCTATAGAAGAATTATGTAAGCCAATCCTTCACTCATCTACTATTGAGGTACACTCTCTCCAACGCTTTGATGAAAGAGATATTCCTTATACTAAACCTCCTGATCAATGCTTAGATGAGTTCGATAATTTTATTGTTAAGCAAGAAAATTTTAATAGAATGGTGCATAATCATTTGTTGGAAAATTCTAGAGCTATTAACAAGTTGCAGGATATTGTGGAGAGAATCGCCAATGATGTGAAGATACTTGTTAAACATTTTCAAATGGTTCAAACACAAATTGATCAGCTTACCAAGGTGCAAAAAGACTTGCTAGTTAATGCTGCAAGAGAGAAGCAAGCATGTGAAATACGCACAAGAAGTGGCGCTGCTACTCAAGATCCATTATATCCTGAAGGACATCCTAAGAGGGTCGAGCAAGATTCTCAACGTACTTCAAGTGATGATATTCCTTCTAAGGAGAAGAAGAAGAAGAAGAAGAAGCATAAAACAACTGCAGAATCCTCTGATGCAGGTAAAGATCCTAACAGTGTTTCTATTTCTGATGCTGAAACTGAACCAGGAGATGCTTCCGATAAAGAAGAAGATAAAGAAGAAGTTGAAGAGGAACCAGAGAAGATTGACAAGAATGCAAAGTACACCAAAGAAGACTTCATTGCTAACAAGAATGGTAAAGAGAGAGAACCTTGGGTGCAGAAACCAATGCCTTTTCCTAGTAAGAAACCCAAGTCCAAGGAAGAAGAACACTACAACAGGTTTTGTGAATGGATGAGACCTTTATTTTTGCAAATTCCTTTGACTCATGCTATTAGAATGCCTCCTTATGCAAAGTATATGAAAGATATTGTCACTAACAAAAGGAAAATTCCTAGTGAGGAAATTTCCACACTACTTGCTAATTATTCTTTTGATGGTAAAGGACCGGAGAAGCTTGGAGATCCAGGTATACCTACTATTCCTTGCTCCATTAAAAATAACTATGTTAGAACTGCTTTATGTGATTTGGGAGCTGGAGTTAGTGTCATGCCTTTTTCTCTTTATAAGAGACTTGATCTAGAAAAATTGGTATCAACTGATATATCTTTGCAAATGGCTGATAAGTCTACTACTATTCCTATTGGTATATGTGAAAATGTTCCTGTTCAAGTTGCTAACAGTTGTTTAATATTAACTGATTTTGTTGTGTTAGAAATGCGTGAAGATGATAATATGTCTATTATTCTTGGGAGACCTTTTCTAAATACTGCAGGTGCTATTATTAATTGCAATCAAGGAAAAGTCACTTTTAATGTTAATGACAAAGAGTATACGGTTTATTTTCCCAAGAAGATTGATAGGAAGAATGCTCTAAATTCAATTAAGCATGTTGAGACCATCAAAGTTGGTCAAATTATTTGTTTAGAGCGAAAGCCCAAGGAAGAATATCAAATTGTTATGATTGGGGCTATACCTATCAAAGTTGAGGTAACATATGCATTTAGTGAAGTGCAAAGTTTTACCTCATATAAAGTTAGTTTGGGAACAAGACTTGATCAACCTTGTTAACAAAGTGATTTTGTATGAACGAAACTTCGTTTTCACCGCATCCACTCCACCTCATTTGTATTTACTTTCATCAAATTTTGTTCCTTTAGTTAAGTTGCATGATTAAGAGTATCTCAGAGCTGCTGCATGCTTGGTTTTGATTTGCTTGAAATCATTTTATCTTCGTTTTTCTGAGTTTTTATCGATATGCCAATTTCTGAAAAATCCTCGGAAATAAAGTTTCTCAAAAAATTCCAGAAAATTCTTTATAAATTTTTATGTCAAAATTGGGGCAGAGAGACACCTGGGAGGCACCAGGTGGGGCTGCCACACCACCTCACACATAGGTGGCGCGGCCCAGCCCTGGCCGCGCCACCCAGGTGTGATAGGGCCCCACCTGGCCCCTCACTTATCTCTTCCTCCCCTGCTCTTTCTCTCTCCCGAAAACAACGACACACTCAGCTCAAACCCGAGTTCTTGCTGTTCTTCACCTGGATTTTTCAATCTCCTTGCTCAGCCCAACATTTCTGCTAAAATTTGGAGCATTTGTTCTCCAGTATGTGACTCCTCCACTTGTCCAAGTAGAATTTCTTTTGGTGAAGTATTTCTTGAGTATTTTAGCTTTGTAGGTGACAGTATAAATGAGTATGCATGCTTGTTTTATTGCTTAGAATTATTATTTTTATGCATGATAGCTCTCTAGTAACCCACTATAGTAGTTCCCTACACTTGCTTGTCTTTAAATCACTTTTTATGAGTTTGTTGAAAAATTTCAGAGAAGGGAGATGGACAACTTCACATATGGAGAAGTGTTTGAAAGTGATGCACCAAGGTCATCAAGGCCCTCAAGATCCACTGCTCAATATAGGATGTCTTATAATGAGGATCTCATGTCACCAAACCTTGAAGGGGACGATGGAGATGCACATCCATCCACCTTCCCTTGTATTAACTTTTTGAGTGATGGAGGGATTCTTGATGATTTCTTGCTTCTTATTAACAGGGTACAAAGATTTTCATTGAAAGTTTTAAATTTATTAACGCTCATTACAATCCTTCCGTTGCATTTAAGATTTATGATAAGTCTATCACCATGCCTTTGGGGAGGTTTTGTTCTATTTTAGGTATTCCCATGTTTGGAACGGCCAAGAGGATACAAAATAACCCCACTGATTTGTTGGAGCTTTACCGAGGAGTGACCAATGATGATGACCGCACCGCACAGCGTGGCAAGATAAGAAATATTCAGCTCCCAGCTATTAGATATTTTACTTACTATGTTGCAACTAGTGTACTTGGTAGAGAAAACACTAGCAATATCTCCAACTATCATTTAGCTTTTCTAGCTACCGCTCTTGATGTTAGTAGGAAGTATAACCTTTGTGCTATTATTGCTCGTCGCCTAGCCGCTAGGGGACCTATTTATGGAGGTATTATTGCCGCACGCATTGTTGCTGAGCTAGGACTTTCTATTGCTCCTAATGATGTATTGTTGGCTCCACAGAGGCTTGATCTTGCTGCCATGAAACTCCATCATTTTGTTACTGCTAACTCATGTGCAGGGAAATTAGTTTATAGGATGTTATTTATTGATGGAGAGGAAAGGGAAGTTCCCTTGCCTCAGCCTAACTTGTTCAGCATTCACGTGAGGCCATGGTCGCGCACAAAGGAGGAGTTGGACGATCAGCTTAGGTTGCTTGGTTTCAATATCCAACATGGCGCGGTGGTCCAGGAGGAAGAGGAGGAGTCGGCCTATCACTTCACCACGTACCATTCCGGGGCATCCTCGAGCTCATATCAGGACGATGGTGCTTCTTCGTCACACTACGGAGGCGCCACCTCATGGCCGAGTTGGCCGAGTTGGGATTGATCTCCACTTAGGCCAAAAGCCTAAGCTTGGGGGGAGGTACGACGACGATGCACTCATCTACATATCATATTTTGTCGGACCTTTGTATATCCATGTTCCGCTTTCTCTAGTGTTCTCGTTCTTATTTCTGCTTTCCAAAACACAAAAAGACCAAAAATATTTCCGTTGTTTCTCTCTATTTGGTTCTTTGGTTTTCTACCTTTGGTTTGCTTTACTTGCTATTTTTGGTTTGCTATTTGAAAAATCCAAAAATATTTTGCTTTGTTTGCTATTTCCTTTCGTTCTTGTTTAAAAAATCGAAAACCCAAAAATATTTGTTGTTCTTCTTCGGTTTTGTAAAGTTTGTTGCAGAGTTCAGTCTCCCGTTACTCCATTGGAGCTTGGTATTCACTTTATATTATTCAAGCCACACAAGTGAAGAGCAATAATGATGACATATGACAATCCGAGATGCGGTAAGAGGCTGGTATGAACTCTATTTGTTTTCATTTTTGTACATATACACATCCATGTGGACATGCTTAGTCGGTTCATGTAAGGTATATGTTATCTAATGGATGCTTTGTAGTTCTTGCTTTCATATGATTAGTTTCAATTTACTATTAGCTTGTAGCATGTCATGTAGATGCTTGCATGCATTGTTTTATTCATAATATGGTATGTTATTGTGGTATCCTCCTCTGAAAGTTTCATTTGAATCGACTTGGCCCATGCTCAAGCATGCATATGACTAAACAAAAGGTCAATTAAGCCTCGATGATTTACTTTGCCTCAGAGTTCTTGTATCATTTTTATGCCTATATTAATTTTGTTTTGTCGCAAGCATGATTATGACAGTTATTGCTCTCTCGATTGTCACTTCCCAGTCTTTTGCTAGCCTTCACTTGTACTGAGTATGAGCTCTACTCGTGCATCCAATTACCAAGAACCAAGTCTTCCAAAGAGTCCACTATAAATTCCTATGCATGGTATTTGTAAGCCATTCCAAGTAAATTTTCATGTGCTACCTTTCAAAACTTTCAACTACTTCTCATTTTGTGCCACTGTTTTTAGCTCATGGGGACGTAGTGGTCGGAATTTCTATCTTCCATATTAAATTAAGTACCCCTCGACTAGGCAGCTTCATCTGCTCATCATTAATTTTGCAAGGGAGCTGGTCAGACCATTATAATCTAATTCTGAAAAGAAAGAAGAAAAAGGCACTCCTCCAATGGAATGTGAAAGTTGGTGGGCACTCCATGGAATCGGTTAGCCATGGTTTGAGAAAGGAAAAAGTTGGGGAGGAGTGCCAAAGCTTTATAAAAGAGCACCAATGTGCCAAAATTTCAAAGAACTCGGAACCACTCTCACTTGTTTATTATGGAAGATAGCAAGCCCCCATTGCTAGTCGTTGACATGAAACAACCACCTCTCAAAAGAAATTTTTATCTCTGTTTTACAAATGAAAAGCTCTAGCACATATTAAATCACTGCTTCCCTCTGCGAAGGGCCATTCGTTTACTTTTATGTTGAGTCTCCATCTTCTAACTTTTAAGCACTTCTTGAGAGCATAGCTGTTATTCTTAGTGTAATGTGCTTGTCCCAGAACACGGTTAATTGTGGTATAACTTTGATGCTTGTATCTTTGATATCTTTAATTTCTAGTCTTCCCGTGGACTTCAGAGGTGCCTCAACATTTATGTTTTGATCTACAAATAAAGGCAAGCTGGATACCACTCTTTCATATCATTTATGCATAATACAATCTTGTAGCTTCTTATGTACTTGTTACTTGTTATTAGTGCATTGGCACTCTTTCATAGCTTGTTTGACTATGAGGTGACATTAGTTGCATATTTCTTATTATGAATTGCCTGAGTACTTGATCACATAGTTAGTATATATACATCATATGAGCAAATGTGTTCGTGAAAGTTTCTTTTATCGCTCTCAGTTGTTAACTGAATTGCTTGAGGACAAGCAAATAGCTAAGCTTCGGGGGAGTTGATACGTCCAAAACGTATCTACTTTTCCGAACACTTTTGCTATTGTTTCTCCTCTAATTTGTGTGTTTTGAATACAACTAACACGGACTGACGCTGTTTTCAGCAGAATTGCTCTGGTGCCTCGTTTTTGTGCAGAAATCCAACTTTCAGTAAAAATTTAGGAAAAATCATCAAAAATCATATTTCACCAGAAGACCCACGGAGCCAGAATACGGGACGGAGAGGAGGCTCAAGGGGCCCTCACGCACTGGTGGCGCGGCCCAGCCCTGGACGTGCCACACTGGCGTGAGGAGGACCCAGCCGTCCTCTCGGCCTCCTCTCTCGCCTACATATACCCTCTGACGACATAATATCGGGGAGACGGCGATTTTCCCAGATAGACTTCCGCTGCGCCACCGCCATCAGAAACCGCGATTCGGAACCAGAAACTCCGTTCTGGCACCCTGCCGGGACTGGGATTCGGAGGAGATCTTCATCACCATCATCACCGACGCTCCTCCATCGACCATCGATGACTCCCCCATCCATGTGTGAGTAATTCCCCCACTGTAGGTGAGGGGATGGTAGGGATTGGATGAGATCATTCATGTAATTTGATATGAGATTGTTAGGGCATAGTGCCTAGTATCTTTATTTAGTGCCTATGACATTGTTGCAACTTATTGTGCTTAATGCTTGTCACTTTGGGCCCGAGTGCCATGATTTCAGATCTGAACATGTTATTATTTGTATGATGATACTTGTTGTTTATGGTCTTACCTACAAGTTGTATGCACATATTGTTGTTCGGAACCCGAGGCCCCAAAGTGACAGAAATTAGGATAACCGGAGGGGATGGCTATGATGTGAGGATCACATGTGTTCACCGAGTGCTAATGCTTTGCTCCGGTACTTTATTAAAAGGAGTACCTTAATTACCAGTAGTTTCCCTTGAGGCCCTGCTGCAACAGGCTGGTAGGACAAAAGATGTCGTGCAAGTTTCTCCTTGTGAGCATGTACGACTATATACGGAACACATGCCTATGATTGTTTGTACTAGGATGCTTTATCATTATTTATCTGCAATGCCCATATCTCATTGATTTCATGAATTATCTTATCCATGCAACGTCCGTAATCCATCCCTATGCCTACAGTATTTGTTCCTGCTGTTTACAACCGTTACTACTACCGCTGCTATTTTACTACTGCTGTTACTGTTTCACTACTGTCACCACTATAAAACTGTTGCTACTGATAAACCACTGCGAGCAAGACTATTTCCAGGTGCACCTGAATTGACAACTTATCTGTTAAGGCTTACATATATTCTTTGGCTCCCCTTGTGTCGAATCAATAAATTTGGGTAATACTTCCCTCGAAGACTGTTGCGATCCCCTATACTTGTGGGTCATCACACATGTCTGCCCTGAAAACCACCAGCGAGCGGAGGGCGGGCGGCGGCCAGAGAGCGGGCCGGGCGGCCACCGGCGCTTGCAGAGGGAGGAGAAGGGCTCGAGGATGGGCCTCGGCGACATGTGTCCGCCCCGAACACGACCATCCCTTTTTTTGAAGAAAGTCCATTATGAATCCTTCTACTTCGATAAAAGTTCACTATTCATCCTATTATATTTTTTGGGTTTAAAATAGACGTTGAACTTCCCAAATCGACTGCTATCGCGGTTTTCTGGATTTTATGTCGATACTTGGTTGATAAAACCACTTTGGGTCCAATCGGAGCTGAATTGGGCATAACCTGTGGTCAGCACCGCCGCACGCATCATCGTCTAGTTCCGTGAGGCGACAACCGCGAGGGCCGCGCTCAACACGCTCCTCTGCGAAGTAGATTCCTCCTTCGACAGTTCATGCAAGCTCCTTCCCTTTTGTTGTAGGTGAGATGGAGCGGATGGAGCGATTTGGTCAGCTGTGGGGCAATGGTGGCGTTTAGCGCAGCAAGAGAGGACAATGGTGTTCACTTCACAAGAATCACAAGAGGGTTTTCTTTCTTTTCGATTGGGCGTTTGGGGTCGACCATCTAACACTAACTCAGTTAGGTCTGGCTGGATCAAGCAATTTGTGGTATATGATAACCGGGTACCTACATCGACATAATATCTAGAAGACTGTGGTAGTAATCAATTTAGGAAGTTCAAGATATATTTGAACCCAGCAAAAGTACTAGGACGAAATGTGAACTTTGAGCAATGTTGCAGGACCAAAAGTAGACTTTTTATTTTTAATAACACACAATTTTATTAATTTTAACAAATAATATTTTATTTTCCAAAAAATTAGAAGTAATATAGCATCGGTCTCACAAAAGATAATAGGTCCCTATCGGCCTAGCCCAAGCCGACTGGATGCAGGCTGGCGACCACCGTTGGTCAAAGTTCTTGTAGCCCTTGCCAAGGCCGACTAGGGATAGCTGGCCTGGCCTAAGCCGATTAGTTCTTACCGACTCTGCCTAATATCTGTTGATCTGACCCATGCAGAGGCTGTATGATCATAGCACTGGCGATGTGATTATAAGGCTATTAGTGTGGTCAGCTTTGACAAGGTCGAATAGTAGATTTATATTTAAAAAATTGCTTCTGCCACATATTTCCATAAAATGTTTCTGCCCATTTCGTCCAATTTGTCCCAGCATTTATTTTGAGGTGATAGACAAAGAATCACTAGTCGATTGAAATTTTTGAAGAAAAAATATTCTCTATGAAATTGAATAAAAAGTGTAGGGAAATTCTAGTTGGAGGCGCCGCAAATGCACATCTCCCGTGTCGCGGCAAATTGTTTGTATTTCTCCCCTATAGAAGTGATGGCATGCATGCATGCAGGAATCTCCCATATCATGCTGATATCATCGCATTAATAGCTAAATCCAAATATATGAAATGATTTATCCTCTAAACCGTTAATTCGAATACTGATCTGTTTTTACTGCCGAGTTCGTTTCGACGAGGGTTTCAAAACTAGATCCTATATTGATATGTTTTCACCAAAAAAAATCGTCGCATCAGTTACCAGATTACATTACCATAGTTGCCTAATTAGCACCAAACAGTTAACATGATAATTATGCATAGTTATAGTTGATGTTCCACATTTTTTAAAGACCAAAATAATCTACATTACTTAGAGGTAGCTTTAAAATGTGTCCAACATCTAAAATTTCATATTGTTTAGTAAAAATATTATTATAAACATTGTGTTGATATAGAAAGGCTTACATAAAACTAGTAAACAAGTTTTTTTTAATCCGACAACTAAGTAATGAATAATTTGGTAAATATTTGGATAACAAAATGACAACAACTTGGAGCTAAGTAGTGCGTAATCTGGAAAAGTGTGAGAACAATCTGTCAAGATCAAGAGTTAAGTTAATTTTTTAATATGGCAACTAAGTAGCGATAATCTGGCAAGTATGTGATAGTAATCTGGCAATTTGATGATGAAAAAAAGTTACCGAAACATATCAATATGGGATTTAGTTTTGAAGATCTCATCGCGACTAAGCCAACAAGAAAACAGAATATCAATCGGATATAGAATTTGGGAGATAAAATGTTTTCAAATTTGAAAATTAGAGAATATTGGATGACATCGCCAATTTGCATGCATCAGGGAAGGATGGACGAGACGGCGCACATGGGACTTAATTGGTTGCATGTGGACTAATTAGTTGTATGCATGTGTGCACTAGAGACTACTAAAATACATGTATGTGGGAACCGCTGCACATGTAACTCAATATGCGGCGCCGCCGAGTAACACTGCCCAAAAGTGTATTACTAAAAGAAGATAGTCTCACTCTCTTTGCCTTTACAATACACTGAATCATACCCACAATGATAATAGTAGCTGGGTTGATGCCATGTTCCAGGACCGTGGTTAGGTTTGTATTTTTTTATTTTTTTACTTAATGACGACTAAGTCCTCACTAAGAGATGAGGAACCTAAATTATTGGTTGTTTCTTTCATAAATATCCTTCGAGTTTACTGCACTAAATCAAGCATGCGCACAAAAATAGACATTAGGGCATATTGACTACGTACGTAGTCCATCTGAAGAAACTACAACCGGGAGTGTGGAACAGATGATAAGTCAAGCCTAAGAAGGGCGCGTAGTCGTAGACCTCACGGACAAGCCACAACACCTACCCAACCAAGAGGAGAGCGTAATCGGAAGATAATTATGGAGATTTCTAGTTCTATGAATCCATGATGGATGGAGCACGCTGCAAGTATCACGACACACCATTTCTATCCTTCTATGTTGTGTTGTATTTTATTTTTTAAACAAGAAAAAAATACTTATCATTTCAATTAGTTATGAAGAAGAGAGTTAATTGGTTAATTAGCAGGACACCAACCAAAAACTGATACAAACACCCTCGTCAACTGGCATAGAACATGACCATCGTGAGGGCACACACAGCACACATACACATCACAAGACGAGGGTCAACGCCGAGGTTACTCACCGGATCATCGTCAACATGCATGAGCAAGCGACTCTGACTTCACCTAAGAAACAACCACCAATAAGACTCGTCATAGCTGCCTCGTGAAGGTCATGTAGGCCCATGCTAAACAGATGACCCTTCGCGTCGAAGACTGACAAACATCTGCGATTCGGAAGGCGAGCTCGGAACATGAGATGAGCAGGACTACTAGTGGAAAAGGGGCCTAATATTCAGGACCACTAGCACCGGTTGTCTATTGAACCAGTGCTAATGGTCCCTCCAGCGCGCCATAATGATATGTGAAAGGACACGGATGTTGCCTAGAGGGGGGTGAATAGGCGATTTAAAAAAAATTATGAGTGGCTTGACAAATGCGGAATAAAACTAACATTTAATTTGCTAACTATGTGATAGCAAGATATATATAACTTCAAAAACAATGGCTATCACAAAGTAAATTGCATAAGTAAAGGAGCTCGGATATAGAAAGAACCGAGGCACGCAAAGACGATGATGTGTCTCGAAGTTCACACCCTTGCGGGTTCTAATCTCCGTTGGATCGGTGTGGAGGCACAAGGCACCCCAAACACCACAGAGGATCACTGTAATCTCCTCGATCCCTCCCACCAAGATGGAAAACCCAATCACTATGGGACATTTGAGGGCGGAAACTGAACCCGTACAAAGCTTGGGGCAAACTCCACAACTCAATTGGAGGCTCCCAAGAAATCGCCACTGAGGCACCAGAAAGCTTGGGAAGATCTCTACAACTTAAATGGAGGTCCCCAAGAAATTGCCATCGAGGCACCACAAAGTTTGGGAAGATCTCCACAACTTAATTGAAGGTTTGCAAGAAATCCACTAAGCCACTAAGCCGTCTAGGGTTCCAAGAACCCAAGAGTAATAAGTTCAATGAACTTTCACCATCGAATCTCCAAGGAGAACTCAAACTGATGCAACCGACGTAATGGCAAGAACACACAAAGTGCACAAGTCCTTCTCTCCCAAATCCCACCAAAGCAACTAATGCTATAGGGCGAGATGAGAGGAAGAACAAAGAAGGAGAATACCAAAGTTCTCCAAGATCTAGATACAATGGATTCCCTCACAAAGAGGAAAGATTAAATGGTAGAATAGTAGATCTAGATCTCCTCTCTCTTTTCCCTCAAGAATATGCAAGAATAATGAGAGGGATGGAGGAGATGGCAACCTCAAGAAGATCAACAATGGAGAGCAAACACGAGCTCAAAGGATTGAGGGGTTGTTGGGGAAGAAGCCCCCTTAAATAGGTGCCCCAAAATCCAACTGTTACAGCCAGAATTCGCTCAGGAGCGGTACTACCACTGCCCCAAGCGGTAGTACTGCTCGACTAAAAAGCTTCTCAAAAACTAGGTAGAAAATAACAGGGAGCGGTAGTACTGATGCCCCATGCGGTACTACCTCTTAGCATAATCAACTTTACTGTAAGCAGAAATGCTTAGCAGTAGTAGACCGGTACTTTAGAGCGGTAGTACCGCTCGAGCGGTACTACTGCTCATACGGGAGGTACTTCCACTGCTCCAAAAACTACAAAGCAACCCGGTACAAAAACTTCAAGAACTTTTGCATTCGGACTCCATTTTTGATGATCTTGGACTCCTCGGAATCGCAACGACGAGCTCTACAACTTTATGATGAGAAACATCATAGTACAAACACGGAAGTTAAAACCAAATGATGAAAGGTTTAACCTATCTAGAACGGATGAACCAGTAAAACCTTCAACAAAAAAAACATAATGAGTTTTCTATCCAAAAACTGTTTTTGATGAGCTTGGGATTGCCGTGAAGATAACCACATGCTCTAAAACCTCAAATAAAGAAAATCCAAATAAGAACCAACAAATATGATGCCAAGTATGCAAAGGTTTGAGCTCTCTCCGAATGATATGAATAAGTTACTCACTCGAGAGCCCCTCTTGATAGTACGGTATCGATCCTAGAACCCACTCTCCCACACTATGAGACCAGTAAGAAAGAAACCCTATCAAGATCATACCTTTGCCTTGCGCGTTCCACTTGAGCTAGATGATGACGGTCTTGACTCCCTCAAGATGTAACACCTTTCTTGATCATGCTTGCTTGCACGTTCTTCATTAAGACATCTCCAAATACTCCCCATACCCTAATATGGGAGAGCCTTGCTTATCTCCGTCTTCATGAGTCCATTGCACTACCTTGACTTTGTCTTCGCACATTGACTTGATCAACATTGCACTTCATCTCATTTCTCCATAACGATAATGTCTTGAGAATGCACCTTGGTCATAGAATAATCTTCTTTATTTTCATCTTCTTACAACCTTGAAACCAACATATGGCTCAAGCATTGTCTACGGAAAAATCCTACAAATATAACTCAATGCAAATATTAATCTATAGGGATTGTCATTAATTACCAAAACCACATATGGGGGCACATGCTCTTTCAATCTCCCTCATTTTGGTAATTGATGACAATCTCTTTGAGAGGGTTTATATAATGAATTAAAAGAACTAAGATGGTTACACTAACTTCAGTTACTACAAAAAATATGTGATGTTAGTAGAACCATCAAATATAGAGCTAACTCCCCCCACAATCTATGCACGTGTGAATGAACTTGAATTTCATTGCATATATTGCCAACCAATGTTGTTGGTGGAGTTTCCACTATATACTAAACCAAGCAAACATGCAAAGCAAATGCTTAAGAACAAAACCAAAGCATAAAGCCCAATTCCCTTCAAACCCTCAAAACTTCTCCCCCATTGGCATCCATTGCCAAAATGGGTGGAAATGCTTAGAAAGCCAATATAGTAAGAGTTCCTCCATAAAATGTGCAAACCCAAAACGAAAGCTCGGAGTAAATCAAACTATATTGAGGATCATAGATTGCAAAAAAATAAGATGACATGATGGTTAGACTTCCAACAAATAAAGATAGCAATCAAAAGATCCAAATAGCAAATCAAATAAAGGTATTATGAGAAGACCAAAACAATGCTCTAACTAATATGAAGAAGCTCCCCAAGGTTTGTGCACAACATATTCCATTTGAATTGGAGTATAAGGTGCACCAACATGGAATCATCACTCCCTTGATATTATTCAAAACAAAAAGATACCAAGTGAAACCAAATACTATGATAACCGCAAAATGGTGCTTTAAAATGAAATGAGGAAGCTCCCCAAGGTATGTGCACAAGATAGAATGTTTGCATGTGAATACAATTTTCACAACATGGAATCCTCACTCCATCAGTACCATTTAAAAGGCAACCATTAGCAAGAGATCATAAAAAAGAAATTAAACTTAAAACTTGCGTCAAAGAAATGGTTGAGCAACAAGTAAGGAGCTAACATATTAAATGGCTCAACCAAAGGAATGTGTGATAAAAATGACAAAGCATATTATAAGACTAGTACAAGGATGAACATAGAGCATCCACCTAGTCCTGAATGAATGATATTGCTTAGCATTCCATCCCAACACACATGACAACATCACAACAATAATTATCACAAAGAAACATGTACACATAAAATAGATACAAAGAATAGAACATGATATCCAAACAAGTTCATGCAATATACCAATGAGATTTTTGCTTTTAAAGCATTGCCAGAGACTCAATTTATCTTATTGCATATTGAAGAACTTCAACCACAAACATGTCAAAGACATCATAAATATCAACAAGGTAAAGAAGATAGTTGGGATGTTTTGAGAAAAGCAACAAGTATCACAAAGAAGGATACCAAAAGAAAGAACTAAATTTGCACTTTCATCAATATTGCACATGTGAGGAACATGAGGAATTGATATGCAGTAAAATTGCTAGAGAGACATATTTGGGAAGAGTGAATCATGAGCATGATTTATATATTCACCATAATATGCACTCATCTCAAATTACTCACATTTTCAATAAAGAGATTTCATTAAGATCTTTGCAAATAAATATTTTCATGCCATGAAATGACCCACACAAGGTTAGATGCTAGAAAACTATGCATGAATAAGTTACTTGTTATTGAGATATCATTGGAAGGATGTAGTAGATAGGAGTTCTTCAGTAATCCTAGCTTGCCACAAATTATCAACTAGTCACCGCTTCATCTTTATTATTGAGACAAGCACCATATATCTCCCATGTACCTAACACATATTCAAATACAATATGGTCCCCAAACTCATTGGGTCTGAAGTAGTTTGAGACACTACAATATATAGGAGAAGCTCCACACAAATATGTGCATATAGATATGAACTTGAATTTCATGCACATCTTAGCCGATTTAGGATTTATTGGAGTTTACCCTATATATTGGATCAAAGAAAGCAAAGCATGCCATATATATGTATTAAGTAAATATGCATGTTAAATACTTTCAAGATCCAAAAAGGAGATACAATTTGGAAAAAACACCAAGAAGACCAAGAAGTCATACAAAGGTGTGAAAACCCAAAAGTTGTCCAAATTATATCAAAGAATCAATTCAACACAAGATTGACTCCAAAGTCCACCAAGTGAACAAACCAAATGCCAATGAGCATAAAGGATCACTAAAACACACATGCTCAATGACTTATCTCATTTTAAGAAAATAGAACAAAATCAAGAAATGGGATAGTCATTCTCCCAAAGAGAGCAAGGTTCCAACAAACAAACCAAACTCTCCACTCTTTTTATGATGGCACACTAAGTACCAAAAATAAAAGATTTGTCTTCCAACAATAACCAATACCAATTTAAATAAGCCACAAGAGTATGTTATAGCAAATATAAGAGAGCTCCCCCAAGATTAGTGAATTATTTATGATTTTCCATTTGAATACAAAATGCACACAAATGGGATCATCATCTCTACCTACATTAAGAATAACACAAAGCAAGTTCAACAAAATCAAATGGAATCACAAGAGTCAAGGAAGACAATGGAAATTAAAACAAATACAATTCTTGGCAAGAGATAAGGTAATTAAAAGCAATAGCCAATGTAAAGATGATAATAATTTATATGCCACAAGATAGAATACCAATTGTCCATGGACAAGAGGTATTTGGAATTATTTCCCTGATGGTAGTTTACACATAAGTCCAAGATCATCTTCACAAAAAAAGCATAGCAAAATATAAGAATTAGAACACCATGCTTACATAGATTCTTGGTTGCTTCAAATCGTCAAACAATCACACAAAGCAATGATAGAATGACTTTACATAAATGGTTTCTTGGAAACATATTGAAGCTCACATTTGAGGAAAACCTCCCCCAAGAATCTATCTCACAAACAAGATCCAAAAATATGGTAGCACTAAGACCATTGAGCAAAGAAACTTGTTTGAGCAAACATGCCACATATAAACGAGATAATTTTACAAAACAGCAATATGTGGTACAACCTCAAATATTCACATTCTCTAGGATTGTAATACCCACAAATAATATTACTCCCCCATAATGTGATAACTCAATTCTTCTCACAAGAGGCAAATAAAACCGACTAGAGATGATTAATGGACATTATAGAATTTGAATTTCTCATGATCATGACATACCACATAGAGACTAGATAATTTCAAATATGAACACTAAGTGGTATTCCTCATGTACACACATTTTTAGGATTGTGAAGTGTCAAAGCATATCACTCCTCTGCGATGGGATGATCCATTAATCTCTCACAAAAGCCAATAAGATACAAAAAAATATGCTAAAAGGCTCAACAAGAACAAACATACATGGTGTGCAAACCAACATGCACACACTTGATTACTCAAAATAAAGCAAGTAGGAAGCACAACATATACAAACATATGCAAGATACAAAACCCAACACATGCAAAGGGGCGAGTAACTTTCAATGTAGATAAGTTGAGTACATGTTACCGCAAGTAGGAACATTGGATATATGATAGAAACAAGATAATCCAATTGACTTGACTTGAGACAATATAATTGAAGAAGATCCCTTAATTCTTCATGATATAGACAAGTCTCCAACACCCTCCAATAACACATATTGATCAAGTTTGAGCTTGATGGTCCCCAACCAAGTTGGTTCCTAAGACATTACTCACAATAGGTTTGGCAACCCAAATGGTTATTTTCTTGACACTGATGGCGCGGTGATGAATAATG
Organism: Dactylis glomerata; assembly: GCA_007115705.1. Lineage (NCBI taxonomy): Eukaryota > Viridiplantae > Streptophyta > Magnoliopsida > Poales > Poaceae > Dactylis > Dactylis glomerata. Next base: position 692,428 of record QXEO01000236.1, on the reverse strand, counting down.
CCAGAGAACTTGTTGGCGTGTAGTTGATGAAGTAAATGACCGGCCAGTTGGAAACCCCAAGAGAAGGTTTGATGAATATAGCAGTAAGTTTTCCCTCAGTTATGAAACCAAGTTAGTCAATCCAGTAGGAAAAAGCCAAACTCAAGAAGGTGATGCTTGCTAGCTTCGCGACAGCTCCGGACAATTTATAGGGCGCCTCGTCCAAGCTTTGCTTTGCGAGCGGCAATGTGGAACCTGCACACAACACAACCAAATACTTTGTTTCCAACTTACGATGAGGTTGTCAATCTCACCGGTTTGCTTGAAACAAAGGGTATGAGCGTATCGAGTGGAAAGTGATGGTAGTTTGCGAGTAAAGTAAATAGTGCGAGTAAAGTAAATAGGTGATAGCAATATAATGGAAATAGGACCGGGGTCCACAGTTCACTAGTGGTGTCTCTCCATAAGATAAAATAACACATGCTGGGTAAACAAATTACAGTTGGGCAATTGATAGAATAAAGACAACGTGCATATGTCGAGAGGATCACTATGAGATTTACTCTGGGCATTACAACAAGATACATAGACCGCCATCCAACTGCATCTATGACTAATAATCCACTTGTGGCGAATCAATCCGAGAACTCCACAAGTATTAAGTTGCGAACAACAGATAACTACATTAAGCAAAGTGTGTAATGTAAACAAAGCATATGCCCTTGAGCATACGAATGTTGTTTTCTCCCTAGTGGCAACAGCACATCTACAACCTTAGAGGTTTCTGTCACTCCCCCAAATTAAGTAGAGGCATGAACCCAACTATCGAGCATAAATACCCCATCTTGGAGTCACTAGTATCTACTCGGCCAAGATAGCTACTAACAATGGAGAGCATGCAAGATCATAAACAACATAGAGATAACATAAGATAATATTCAGCACATCAACTCAATCATAACACCAATATTCATCGGATCCCAACAAACACAACATGTAGAATTACATAATGGTGATCTCGATCATGTAAGGCAGCTCATGAGATCTAAACATGAAGCACATGGTGGAGAAGACAACCATCTAGCTACTGATATGGACCCATAGTCCAAGGTAGACTACTCAGTCATCACGCCAGAGGCAAGCATGGCGATGAAGAAGACCTCAGGTGGCGATTCCCCTCCCCGACAGGGTGCCGGGAAGAGCTTCTGGACCCTCCCGATCTCGGGTCGACGACAGCGGCGGATCGTGATATATTCTGGAAAAGTGATCGGGTGTTTAGATTTTTTCCATCGGGGGGTCTTTATAGGCGAAGGGGCATCGTCAGAAGTGAACCGAGGTGGCCACACACATAGGGGGCGCAGCCTAGCCCTGGGTCGCGCCTCCCTGTTGTGTGGGCCCCTCGTGAACCCACTCCGTCTCCTCTTCGGTTCTCTGGAAGCTTCAGTGAATTTCTTGATATTTGGCTTTTGTTTCGTCCAATTCCGAGAATATTTCCTGTGTAACTTTTCTAAAACACAAAAATAGCAGAAAACAGGGAACTGGCACAGTGGCATCTCATTAATAGGTTAGTTCCAGAAAATGCATAAAAACGCCACGAAGTGTAACGAAACACTAAGCAAATGGTGTAAAAACAAGCATGGGGCATCAAAAATTATAGATACGTTTGAGACGTATAAGACACCACTTTGAGCACCACTATATTTGGCGAACAAATTGCCAATCTTATCCTTGCAAAGTGCATAAGTGATACATCACAAACGTATCTATAATTTTTGATGCTCCATGCTTGTTTTACACCAATTGCTATATGTTTTGTTTACACTTCGTGGCATTTTAATGCATTTTCGGTAACTAACCTAATAACAAGATGCCATAGTGCCAGTTCCTGTTTTTTGTTGTTTTTGTGTTTCAGAAAAGTTACACATGAAATATTCTCGGAATTGGACAAAACGAAGCCCGAAGTTCCTATTTTCCCCGACACGAGATGGAGTCCAAAGCAGAGATGGAGGAGGGCCAGGAGGTGGCCACACCACCTGGTGGCGCGGGTGTACCCCTGGCGGTGCCACCCTATGGTGTGGGCCCCCTAGGTGCCCTCTGACATCGCCCCTCTGCCTATAAAAAGCCTCCTATGCAAAAACCCTAAATGAATCAGCGTCCATCCACGAAAAGTTCCGCAACGCCGCCGCCATCGCAGATGAAGTTTAGGGGACAGAAGTCTCTGTTCTGGCACCCTGCCGGGACAGGGAATTCCCCTCGGAGCTGTCTCCATCGACTCCATCGCCATCTCCATCGCTATTGTTGTCTCCCATGATGAGGAGGGAGTAGTTCATCTCTCTCTCCCATGGTGTGTGATGGCATGTAGATGACCGCTGATGTGGCGCGGTGTTGATAGTTTTTCACCGTCCAGTTGGGAACCCCAAGAGGAAGTTATGATGAGCACAGCAGCAAGTTTTTCCCTCAGAAAGAAACCAAGGTTTATCGAATCCAGGAAAAAGTCAATACTCCAGAAGGTGATGCTTGCTAGCCTACTAGCACTCCAACAAGGGTGCAGTATATGACACTTGTTGACTCGACTTCAACTAGTAGCAACGCGGAACCTGCACACAACACAACCAAATACTTTGCTCCCAACTTCCGATGAGGTTGTCAATCTCACCGATTTGCTTGAAACAAAGGTATGAGCGTATCGAGTGGAAAGCAATAGTAATATGCAAGTAAAGTAAACAGTGCGAGTAAAGTAAACAAGTGATAGCAATATAATGGAAATAGGACCGGAGTCCATAGTTCACTAGTGGTGTCTCTCCATAAGATAAAATAACACATGCTGGGTAAACAATTTATAGTTGGGCAATTGATAGAATAAAGACAACGTGCATGTCGAGAGGATCACTATGAGATTTACTCTGGGCATTACAACAAGATACATAGACCGCCATCCAACTGAATCTATGACTAATAATCCACTTGTGGCGAATCAATCTGAGAACTCCACAAGTATTAAGTTGCGAACAACAGATAATTGCATTAAGCAAAGTGTGTAATGTAAACAAAGCATATGCCCTTGAGCATATGAATGTTGTTTTCCCCCAAGTAGCAACAGCACATCTACAACCTTAGAGGTTTTCATCACTCCCCCAGATTAAATAGAGGCATGAACCCACTATTAAGCATAAATACCCCCTCTTGGAGTCACTAGCAACTACTCGGCCAAGATAGCTACTAACAACGGAGAGCATGCAAGATCATAAACAACATAGTGATAACACAAGATAAAATTCAGTACATCAACTCAATCATAACACCAATATTCATCAGATCCCAACAAACACAACATGTAAAATTACATAACGGTGATCTCGATCGTGTAAGGCAGCTCACGAGATCTAAACATGAAGCACATGGTGGAGAAGACAACCATCTAGCTACTGCTATGGACCCATAGTCCAAGGTAGACTACTCACTCATCGCGCCGGAGGCAAGCATGGCGATGAAGAAGACCTCTGGTGGCGATTCCCCTCTCCGGCAGGGTGCCGAGAAGAGCTTCTGGACCCACCCGATCTCGGGTCGACGATGGTGTCGGATCGCGATGTATTCTGGAAAAGTGATTGGGTCCTTAGGTTTTTCCTGTCGGGGGGTCTTTTTAGGCGAAGAGGCAACGTCAGAGGTGGGCCAGGGTGGCCTAACCACCAGGGGGCGCAGGCCAGCCCCGGGGCGTGCCGCCCTGTGGTGTGGCCGCCCTGTGGCCCCTCTCCGTCTCCTCTTCGGTTCTCTGGAAGCTTCGGTAAATTTCTGGACGTCTGGCTTTTGTTTCGTCCAATTCCGAGAATATTTCCTGTGTAACTTTTCTGAAACACAAAAATAGCAGAAAACAGGGAACTGGCACTGTGGCATCTCGTTAATAGGTTAGTTCCGGAAAATGCATAAAAATGCCACGAAGTGTAACGAAAGACTAAGCAAATGGTGTAAAAACAAGCATGGACCATCAAAAATTATAGATACGTTGGAGACATATCAGCATCCCCAAGCTTAACTCCTGCTCGTCCTCGAGTAGGTAAGTGATAACAAAAGAAATAATTTTTGAGGTGACATGCACCTACACAATCTTGATCATCTATGTAAGCGTTGTGCGCTGGGATCAAAAGAAATTAAAATGTGGGAATGAAAGATATAATCTTGATAGAAGAAACTTAGCAACCATGTTATAACATGAAAATGAACAAAATAAAAGATCATGAAAATGAAACAATGAAAGTCAAACGTGTGTTCAAATCATATGGAAAAACATACAAATGGTTTTCAGCTTGTCCTTCATGAGAGAGCAAAACATAAATGCATAGGACACCTTCAAGTTTCAGAGGGCGACTAGATACAAATAATTGAGAACAGGTGAAACCAACAATATGAGTCAATCAATGAAAACTTTGGGGCCATGCACATTATACTCGGAATGACAACTATGCTCTCTTAGATGGTGCAAAAAGGTAGAAGGTGGTGACTCAACATAAAAGTAAAAGAAAGGCCCTTCGCGGAGGGAAGCAGTGATTAAACATGCGCTAGAGCTTTTCATTTGTAAAATAGAGATAAAAATTGGGTTTTGAGAGGTGGTTGTTTCATGTCAACGACTGGCAATGGGGTTTTACTATCTTCCATAATAAACAAGTGAGAGCGGTTCCGAGTTCTTTGAAAAATTGGCACATTGGTGCTCTTTTATAAAGCTTTGGCACTCCTCCCCACCTTTTTTCCTTTCTCAAACCATGGCTAACCGATTCCATCGGGTGCCCACCAACATTCACATACCATGGAGGAGTGCCTTTTTTCTTTTAAGAATTAGATTGCAACGGTCTGACCAGCTCTCATGCAGAATTAATGATGAGCAGATGAAGCTGCCTAGTCGAGGGGTACTTAATTTAATATGGAAGATAGCAATTCTGACCACTACATCCCCATGAGCTAAAAACAGTGGCACAAAACGAGAAGTAGTTGAAAGTTTTGAAAGGTAGCACACGAAAATTTACTTGGAATGGCTTACAAATACCATGCATAGGAATTTATAGTGGACACAATGGCAAACTTGGTTTTTAGGAGTTGGATGCACGAGTAGAGCTCATACTCTGTACAAAATGAGGGCTAGCAAAAGACAGGGAGCGACCAACTAGGAGAGCAATAACGGCCATAATCATGCATAGCGACAAAGCGACATTAAAAGAAGCATAAGATGGCATCAAAAGTCAAAAACTAAATGATCATAGAGGCAATGGCGACTTTGTATGATTCTAACATATGTGAGCTTGCGCCAAGTCAACCCAAATAAAGCATCAAAGGAGAAAACCAAAATAATGCTTCCAAATAATTAAAACAACGCATGATTTTTTTCAAAGGCTCATTAAGCAATCTCAGTCATTTGAGACAAGTCATGCTACAGCAAAACCACTAAGCATACTATCAAAAAGACATCAAGCATGACATGCAAAAGCCTAGGCCGCAGTCTACACAAGCTCCTTCTTGTACCACTTTTTTGCATAAAGCTTTTGCTCTTTTCCAACACCATTCAAACTTTTTATAAACAACTATTTTGATGAAAACCAACATGGACCAGAGGTCAAAACACACCTTGATAAAATATAAAACAAGATCTGAACACAAATCAAGGCAAAAATCGAAAGCTAAACGCAGTTCTAGAAAAAGAGAACACTCGTTGAAACGATAAAAGTGAAAAACGGAGTGTTCTTGGAAAATGAAAAGCAAGGCAACTTCTCCAAAAGGAATTTGTTGGGGTCCAACCATTTATTGGAGCAAATAAAACTAAACAAAACTGAAAACTAAAAATAACTAACGCTCCAAGAAAAGCGCATAATGCATGAAGCAATAAAAATATAGTGTGTTGAAAGGTGACCTGATTTTTACCGATGAAGAAGGGGTGCCTCGGGGGCATCCCAAAGCTTTGAGTCTTGTACTTCTTGGATATTTCTTGGGGTGACATGGGCATCCCCAAGCTTGAGCTTTTATCCATTCTTCAACGCATCTCATCATTCTCCAATCCCTACACTTGAAAACTTGCTTCATACAAAACTAAACACAAATCTATTAGCAACATTAGTGTAAGCATAACATTGAATCAACTCTTTTTGCTTCAGGTTTCAACCTAAAACCACCACATATGAAGCATATACTACTATAGCAACTTCCCCAAAAGTTATGTGATCAAAAGAACTCAAAAAGAAAGCGATAAAGCGGCAAACACAAATATTGTCAGAAATCTGTCAAAACTGAACAGCTGACAAAGGTCAAATTTTCAGAGGGTTTTCTGTTGCTCAAATCAAAAAGTGTTCATCTAATGAAAGGTTTGATATAACCTGGGGCATATGCACAAGAAATCGCAGGTCCAAAAGATATACAGAGAATTTTCACGAATTTCTACGGTGCAGCACTGAAACCTGTTTCAGGACAGCAACATCCCCAAATCTTGCCTCACTCAAATTAGAGGCTTCTCTTGGCACAAAAACGAAATAAAAAAGATAAGAAGAGGTTATTACAGTATTAATAACTTCCAAGACTCAAATAAAAGAAAAATAAATGAAAGTAAAAACATTGGGTTATCTCCCAAAAGTGCTTTTCTTTAACGCCTTTGAACTAGGCGCAGAAAGTCCGAATCAAGTAATATCAAGCGATGAAGCATCAAGCTCATAATTTGCTCTAAGAATAGAGTCAAAAAGCAATTTCTTTCTCTTTCTAGGGAAGTGTTCCATACCTTTCTTGAGTGGAAATTGATATTTGATGGTGCCTTCCTTCATATCAATGATGGCACCTACAGTTCGAAGAAAAGGTTTCCCAAAATAATAGGACATGAAGCATTACATTCAACATCCATAACAAGAAGATCAACGGGAACAAGGTTATTGTTAACCATAATAAGAACATCATTAATCCTTCCCAAAGGTTTCTTCTTAGCAACATCAGCAATAGGAACATCATAATAACACTTTTCAAGCGGTGGTAAATCAAGCATGTCATAAATTTTTCTAGGCATAATAGAAATACTAGCACCTAGATCACATAAAGCATGGAAATCAAAACCATTAACATTCATATCAATGATGGGTTCCCAACCATCTTCTAACTTCTTGGGAATAGAGGCTTTCTACTTCAACTTTTCATCCCTAATTTTCATAAGAGCATTGGTAATATGCTTAGTAAAAGCAACATTTAAAGGACTAGCATTAGGAGTCAAAGCAAGCTTTTGCAAGAACAAAATAACTTCAGATATATTGCAGCCATCAACATCAAAATAATTAAAGGAAATAAAGCTATCATCTCCTACACTCCGAAAAAATTTAGCACTCTTTTGAGAAAAAGTTTTAGCTGTTTTGGGCTTTTTAACACTAGGAGTAGGAGTTTTCTCTACACCAATCAAAGTAAGAGGATTGCTAGCATTAGGAATAACATCATTAGAGGTAGTAATGGTACATACCTTCATCTTTCTAGCCATCTCATCTTCTCTTTCCCACCTGGCATGCAATTCTGCTAGCATCCTAACATTTTCATCAATTCTAACTTGGATAGTGACGAAGGAATGACGAATAGGCCATCGATATTTGCCTACCTAGTTTTCGGTCCAGGAAGGATTCCTGTCGAAGGAATTGCAAGGCCCATAAAGACAGCGGCTGGACACGGCCCAGGAGCGACACTTGGGATGCAAGCAAGGATTCGAAGAGTCCAAGTTGGATTAGTCTTCGACTAGGGCTTATTCAAAACTGATCCTATCTGTACTTTGCTTGACGGACAATCCTGAGACCCAGCCTTTGCATATAAAAGACTGGGAGGGAGGTCCCAAAGCTCTAGACACTTTTCCACCACCTCACGCCAGAGCGCTCGATAATTAGGAGCTCTCTGCCTTCGGCTAGATCTAATCTACGCCCCCATTGTAACACCTTCATTGTAGCTACCCCATCAATAAAAGTCAGACAAGCAGGACGTAGGTCATTACCGTACCAAGGGGGCGGAACCTGGGTAAAACCCTGTGTCCCTCTGCTTTCATCTGATCGCCCTCGAGTTCGCCGGATCCCACAAAGCGCTCCATGAATCGAAAGCCCGCAAACATGGGCATTGCCGGGGTAGAACCTCGTCAATTGGTGCCGACCGTGGGGACGACGGGATCTAGATCTACGGATTCGCCGGCTCCATCACCAATCATCGACAACCTCACCGCATCAACAAGGCTCGACGGCCCAGCATCAGCTATGACCGTCGATTCTACATTGCCGCTCGACGTCGACTCCGTCATCGACCTCGACACCAACAACAAGATCGAAATCAACTCTGCCATCGACACCGCCATTGGCATCGCTGTGCTGGCCGTCATCGACATCAACGGCAAGATCGATATCGACTTTGCCATCGACACCGCCGTCGACATTGCTGTGCCGAGCGTCATCAGCACCACCTCATTGGAACCGGAGGTCGACATCGCTGGATCGACCGTCACCGGCATTGCTTCGCCAAGCGCCGCCGATCTTATTCCGGCCGCAATCATCATTGACCCAACCTCAGGCACGACGGGAGCGGTTTCGGCGACGACCGGAGGCTTCGACATGGCCTTCGGACTGTTCAACTTCCACGTGGACAACGACGGAGTCGCTGAGCTGATCTCCGTCAGTGATTCGATGCTGCCTACGACGGCCCCAAGCACGTCACCAGTTACCAAGGGCAATCCCTCGGCGACCATGCTGCCGACGCCACTGGAGGAGGAACCAAGGCTGAAAGTTTTGACCCCATCAGTAGGGTCGAATGATTTCGAAGCTCCACCTCCATCCCCAACCACCGCCTACTGCGTCGATTGCGACGCGTACCACTTTGTGGCACCGGAGATTTCTCGTCTCACAAGATCGCCGGCTGTGAAGACCCTCGGGGAGGCTATTGGGGATATACCAAATAGGTATACCAGCGACGTAGTCCTAAATCAGCAAGCTAGGGTGGCCCATCAGGGGTGGTATGGTGGATTGCCTACCGGGCGGCCCAGTTGCTGAAGTTGCCACAGCGGTACTGGACGCAGGCGCTTATGGCGGATCCGGAGACAGGCCCATGGCGGATTGCCTTGTAGTACACGCATAGGACTAGTCTAGGACTCCAAGTTGTATCCGCTCCGGTACCAACATGCAGCCCATGCTAGGCGCCTTTATAAGCCCGGCGTGGAGCAGCCCTTGAGGCAGAAGAGAAGAGACAACACAATAGCTAGGTTACGGCGGATCGCATAGCGAGATAGCCAACCTCCTCATTGTAATCGAGCACTTGTTGCCATATAGTGAATTATAGCAGCACGTAGGGTCTCGCCACCATTGCAGGATCTGAAGCTGGGTAAACTCGTGCTACCACCGTCCCGGATCGCTCCACCGTGTTCACCCCCTTCCACAAACCGCCATACCCCTACCTCTATGGCAGATCTGTTGACGAAACAATGATAGTTGGTGCCCACCATTAGGCATAGAGCATCTAGAGCGCGGATCCAGGCGGGATCCGCCTTCGCAGGCATCGCCGACACTGTCGCCATCGGGCGCGTCCTCTACGATTCTGGCTTCCCCATCGTCCTAGTGGATAAGCTCTGGGTGCCGGCTAGAGAAGACTCTGCTCGATTCACCGTCGTTCCGATCGGAGATATCCATATCTTCATTGGAGAGACAAACCCTACCCCCACCACGGAAACCAATTTCTGGCGGATTGGTATGGCTGAAATCCCCAAATGGACTGCTTTCGAGCTGGATACGGAGGAGGACTCATCTGATCTAGAACTTTCCAAGTTGCCTAGATCAGATCTGAAAAACAATCCCACCTAGCCTGCCCTAGAGGTAGAGGAAGTGGTGGAAGACCGCTGTGAATCCGCCATGAGCAATCTGGCGTTAGAGACACCGCGGTATTGCCTTGTTGCGTTCGCAGGCATCACTTCAGGATCTACCTCCAATGGAGAAGATAGCCTAGGTGAATCCATCCTTGAGGCACTTAACAAAAGTGGTGAATCAGATGACTAGGACAGCAAGCGCTATGATTCTGACCATTATGACGCCGCCATGAGAAAAATCGAGGCGGAATTGGCGCAGCAGGCACTTGAAGAACAGCAAGCAGCGGCCAAGCAGGTGTTCGTGACCAACAAAGGAGATGATGCTGGGCAGACAACCGGTGATCCACCATCTCAGGCAGTCCATGACAGAGATGCCGGCAAAGAGCAGGGTAACCCGCCACCAGCCACCGGTCCCGCCACGGAACAACTTCCTGAGATCCACGGCGGACCCAGGCCTCCGCAACCCGCCATCCCCGAGGACCAGCACCCAGAAGACTTCACGACCCCGCTGGATAAGGTCATCTACGGAACTCTAGCAGATCCAATCACCCCTGACTATGTCAGGGATGTGAACGATCTCGAGAAGAAAAGACGAGCACTCCTCAAGGAAGCAAAGCGAGTCGAGAAAATGGGCCAGCAGCTTGACGGCGACATTGCTAAAGCTCAAGACACGCTGAAGCGCGCAAGGAATATGGAGGAGAAGTATGTTACTCTCATCCAGAACCAGATGGCTGAGGGAGGCGACCCACAGCTGGTGCGAAACCTTGAGTTCACCGTACCAACAGCGGAAACTCTGGCCAAAATGTACATCAAGAATCCGCTATATGTGGACAAAAACCGCGATGAAGTCAGGGCTACGCCCATTGAGAATATCGTGGCTGCAAAGGAGCTATTGGAGCATAATAAGAGCCCAGCAGCCCTAGGGACAGCGGTGTAACTAATGACCAAAGCATTAGTGCAGCAGGAGAAGGCTACGTCGTCACGACGGCTCGAATCTGATCCCGCGCTATGCAGGTCCAGCACTGCCTCTAAAGCTCGGGGGGCTGGCAACTATGGTACGCGCCCTGATAACGAATCTCATACCGGATCCTCAGAAATCCGAAGAAGAGAAGCTCGCAACCGGGCGAACGCCATCCCAATATCCTCCGATGATAAACCAAATGGCAAAGGCCCACAGAGAAATCCATCGCCACCCCACAAGAACTACCCTGCTTACGGATACCAACAAGACAATGTTGCCCCCCGCCATAAGACCAACATGCCGCCACCAAAGTATAAGACGTTCGAAGTCCCAAAGGGAGGAATCGTCATACGCAACAATGATGGCAAGCGAGGGCGAAGCCGTGACGCTGGACGCAGAGACGATCCGCCACGATGGGAAGCCAGCAGAGATGGCGGATCCAAGTGAAGGGAACGATCTTGCCATGATGACGGCGCGCACCGTGGCGGTGACAAGGATAAGCATCGCTCCGCTCGCCACCACGATGACAAAGGGCAAGGCTCCCGCCGCCATGACGACGATCCATCTCCACGAAGAACAGAGGGAAGCTGTCGTAGCTGTAGAGATTAGTCGCAGGACGGCGAGAGTAAAAGACGACGTGACACTTTGCCATCCCCACCAGGCAGCCCCCATGGCGGCGGCGGTGGCGGTGGCGGACCAGCAAGGTCACGCAACTCTCGCAAGGATCCGCCGGACCAGAAGCCCTACGATGCCCGTACCCATCTAAACGAGATTGCCAAGTCTCAAATAGCCTTCTTCCTTGGCCCAAAGTGCTTTGGACAACGGATTCATGATGAGCCCATCCCGCATGGGTTCAGGATCGAGAAAAACATCCGCCAGTACAACGGAGTTGATAGGCCTTTAACTTGGCTACAAGACTACTTCAATGCAGTACAGTTCACTGGGGGATCACCCAACGTTGTTGTCCGCTATTTGCCCCTGATGCTATCTGGCACTGCGCGGCAGTGGATCAATGACTTGGCAGAAAATTCCATCCAAACCTGGTTCGATATGCAAACTGCGTTTACCGAAAACTTCGAGGGGACTTACAAGAGACCCCATAACATTGGTGACCTCCAAAGGTGCCGACGAGCTGACGATGAGACCTCCCGAACTTTCCTTGCATGATGGCTAGATATGAAGAACTCCTGTGAAGGGGTTACCGACGAATCTGCCATCCTCGCGTTCATCGACAGTTCGGAGAGAGGCCAGCTACTCCGTCATCGCCTGTTGTGGGAAAGGAACGAAGGGAAACTAACCCTAAATTCCATGATCACCATTGCAAGCAACTACGCGGCCGCCGACAACGACGCCCGCGAATCCCTAAAGGCTTCTGCCATCCAGAACACTAGAAAGCAGAATAACAGCAACAAACGGAAGAATCCGCCAGAAGAGCAGCAGGCTCCGGATATGGTGGCCACAATCTTCGCTGATAGGGCCAAAGCAGCTAGCGCGGCAGGGGACGCAGTACTAGTAGTGGCCAGCCACGGAGTTCTATAACTCCCGCTTTGGCGACATCCGCCCCCGTGTCCTATGATGAATACCGCGATATGCCATGTTTCGCCCATCGCGACGCTTCGGGAAAGTGCAATCACACCAACCGGAACTGCAAATTTGTCAATGACCTCAAGGCGGATCAAGAAGCTGGCTTCAAGTGCAGCCGGCGACAACGGCCTCGTGGCAAAGGAAAAGTGGACAAAGACAAGGAATCCAGGGATGGCAGTGATATGGATGAAGACCCCGGGCCCAAACCCGCTGAAAAGGCAGAGGGGGACGCTGGCAAGGCTAATCCAATCAAAAACAAAAAATGAGCCTTTCACACGTTCCTTGGACCCCCCACGGCTAAGGCACAGAGAGCCGCTATGCGCTCCCTCAACGCCACCGTGCCAAAAATCCGCCAGTACGTCCGATGGTCCGAAGTACCGGTGCACTGGAGCCGCGATGATCATCCAGAGCACATCCCAGATGGATATTACGCCATGGTGGTATGCCCTGTAATCCACGGCTACGAATTCTCCAAATGCTTAATGGATGGCGGCAGCAGCCTGAACATCATGTACGTGGAAACTCTGACCAAACTTGGCCTTACCAAAAACCAACTCCGCCATAGTGCTGTCACCTTTTATGGAGTGGTTCCTGGTCGCCAAGTGACAAGGGTATAGTTAATAGAGCCTGTTAGTTGAGTACCCCTGAGGCCCGTTAAGCTAGGCCCAATTGTAATGATAGTCGAATACGAGTCTTTACCGTCTGTCGATATTGTAATCTGTATCGAACCCTACCCGATCCTCGAGACCTGGCCACCTATATATAGGGGCCAGGAGGGGACGGTGTAGGGCAGATTGAAAGCAAGCCAGGTTGAACACCCAAGTTTACTTTCGATACACACCTATTTCGACTAACTTTACCTTCGAGTTCATCCGACGCCCTATCTCCCCGATCCTAAGTCCTTCATCTAGGACATTTGTCGAGTTAACCCCTCGTCAATTGGCGCCGACCGTGGGGATCTTGGGCGTTGGAATCATGAATTCGACGGCTTTTTCACTTTTAGCCAACAGCAGTACAGAAGTCAACGAAAATCAAGAAATGGAGTTGACAATTGGAAGTTTGAGCATCCTCATCGGGCCATCGGGTTCATCCCACCTCTCGGATTCGACGAAACCAGATCCGTCGGCAAGCAGGCCCGAAACAGAGGAAACATTGAAGTCATCAGAAGACTCTTCCAGCGAGGTAAACTCGCCGGTCAGCTCAGAAAAAGCATCAATCGCAGAAGGCGACGAAATTCAGGAAAAATTCGACTCAGAAGAAAAAGCGTGTCAGACGCACAACAACTCAAAGGACTTCGCCGAGGGAAGCAGCGGCGTCGCCAAAGTACATCAGTTATGCGTCATTATCACTGAAGCAGAAGAAGGAAACAACAGCGAAGGAAGCAAAAAGGTCGACAAGCAAGTCGAAAAAATGAAAGATCACAACAAAAAGGGAAAAGAGAAAGTCCATGTCTCGGCTGGTGAATGGAGAATGATCAAGTCAGCCATTAATCATGGTACAAAAGTACCCGAAGGATCGAGAAGAGAAGTTTTAATGGGATATCAGTATGCATTATACCAACACAGGAAGAAGCTAAGGGAGGAAAGAGAAATGGTGTTCCAAGACAATAACAGTATATCAAGGGAGGAATACTGGGAAGACTATAGTGAAGATTCAGAATATAGCAGAGAGAGGCGCGGAGTTCCAAAACACAACAGGGGGGCGACAGCATGCGGCAGAGAAGAAAGGTACTCAAGGAGCCCCACCCCGCAGCTAGAAGAGGAGGAAGATGACTTGATACAAAGAACGCCAGAGGCAGCATTGGCTGCAGCACAAGCATATTTACTAGCCACAAGACCAGAGCATGGAGACCCGCGAGAAGATATGTACCGAGCCGCGATACGAAGCCTCGAAATAGTAGAAGGTAAGATCAGGGAACAAGGCCCAGAGACGAAGTCGACAAATCACAAGGAGAAGTTCAGATACAATCGCGCAGGCAACGACTACAGCGAGTTATTAGAAGAGAAAAAGCAGCAGAAGGAGGATGCAAGAAGTATAATAGCACAAGCTCGAGTAAACAAATCGCGACATGCTTGGAGGGAAGAAAATTACGAAGACGATGATAAAGATATGGGTGTGTTATGCTTTACCCGCAGGGTTCGCAAAACGCGGGTACCCAAAGGATTCAAACTACCACACGACCAGAATAAGTACGACGGGTCACAAGAACCTACCTTATGGCTATCAGATTATCTACAGGCAGTACAGATACTAGGAGGAACAAAGGTGACTGCAATGCAAAGTTTGCAGCTGCATCTCACCGGTGCCGCACGGTCCTGGTTGAACACCTTACTCGATGAATCCATTGGAAGCTGGGGGAACTCGAAAGTCAATTCACAAGAAATTTTCGCTCCACCTACAAGCGCCCAGCATCACTGGAAGAAGTTAAAGCATGTGTGTAGAAGAAAGGGGAAACGCTACGCTCTTATATACAACGCTGGAGTATAATCAAAAACTCAGCAGAAGACGTCTCCGACGAACGAGCAATAGACGCCTTTTCGGAAGGACTTCGTCGCTCAGATCTTGTGGAAGAAATAGGAAGAACAAGACCTACGACAGTTGCTGAGCTAATGGAACAAGCCAACAAATTCGCTGATGGAGAAGACGCGTATAACAACAAAAGAGGACATTCACCAGAAGTCGACAGAATAAGTCGACAGAGGAGACGACACCGCAGCAGGGATAACCAAGGACGGCGAAATCAGGTAGCCGCGGGTTACATACTAGAGGAAGAGGAAGGGTATGAAAGTAGGAGGTTTCAGGTAGAAGGATTAGAAAAATCGAGATACTCTGGTCCTTCGGCTGAGGATATGCTATACGGACCTTGTCGAATCCACTACGCGTATCTCGATGGGAAAAGGGTCTCAAATCACCAAATGAAGGACTGCAGAACATTCCTAAGGTTGCAAAGCGCAATGGGTTCAAGCCAAGAAGGGAGGCAAGGAGAAAGACGTAGAAGTCAAGGATATCAAATGCAAAGGCAAGCAAAGCACTTAGAGTCAAAAGTGTACATATCAGCCATGATTCAACCGGTGCCCAAGTCAAAGAAAGAGCGAAAGAGCATATCCAGACAAGTAAACCTAGCAATATCATCGCCACCAGCTACCACAGAGTACTTACGATGGTCAGAGCAACCAGTCAAGTTCAGTAGAGCAGACCACCCAAGAAAAGTTCCCAGGCCGGGCCACTCGCCTATGGTTCTAAAAGCACAAATAGGAGGGTACGACGTCGGAAGAGTGTTCATGTATGCAGGGAGCGGCATAAACTTAATATATGCTAGAACACTAAAGGCGATGTGCATCTCGCTGACGAGTCTGAAGCCAACAGATTGCTCTTTCCACGGAATAGTACCAGGAGCAACAAACTACCCCTTGGGAAGAATAGAACTCGATGTCTGCTTTGGCAGCAGCGAAAATTATAGAAGAGAGAAACTGGAGTTCGAAGTTATGGATTGGCCGTCACAATATTATGCAATCCTGGGGCGCCCAGCATTTGCAAAATTCATGGCAGTACCACACTACGTGTATCTTACGTTAAAAATTCCAGGGCCCAATGGAACAATCACAGTACAAGGGAGCTTTGAAGTATCCAATACATGCGACAGGGAATTCAACAGGATGGCGCAAACCTTCGGCATGACAGCAGAGTATGAGAGGTTAAAGGGAGAAACAGATCACAATGCACTACCCGACGTTGGACGATCCCTGCCAGATCAGGCTTTCGACACGTCTCAGGACTCGAAGAAAATTCAGGTCCATCCTACAGATGCAAACAAGACAACATCAATTGCAGTTAACTTGGATCCCGCATAGGAAAGCGCGCTCGTCGAGTTCCTCCGTGAGCGCTGGGAAATCTTCGCCTGGTGTCCATCAGACATGCCAGGGATTCCCAGGGAACTCGTCGAGCACGCATTGAACGTAGATCCCAAGGCAAAGCCAGTTAAGCAGCCACTACGATGATTCGATGAACCTAAGAGGAAGGCGATAGCATCAGAGTTGCACATGCTAGAAAATGCCGGATTCATCAGAGAAATAAAAACTTCGAGTTGGGTGTCGAACCCAGTCATAGTACCCAAGAAGAATACAGACGTACAAAGAGTATGTGTCGACTACACATCTCTCAATAAGCATTGTCCAAAGGATCCCTTCCCTTTACCCCGCATCGATCAAATAATCGATTCAACAGCGGGATGCGCAAGGCTTTCCTTTTTGGACGCATACTCTGGCTACAATCAGATCAAACTGAAGAGAGAAGACAAAGAAAAAACGGCCTTCATCACACCATATGGGGTGTTTTGCTACCAAGTGATGCCGTTCGGCTTAAAAAACGCAGGAGCAACTTATCAAAGGATGATGCAAAGTTGCCTCGGGAGCCAAATAGGGCGCAACATACAAGTCTACATTGATGATGTAGTCATCACCACAAGATAGGAGAAATCACTAATCAGCGACTTGGCAGAAACCTTCGACAACCTGAGCAGGTACAAGCTTAAGCTTAACCCGACAAAGTGCTCTTTCGGCGTTTCGGCAGGACAACTTTTAGGATTCCTGGTATCAGCACGAGGAATAGAGGCGAACCCAGAGAAAATTCAAGCAATTTTGACAATGGGGAAACCCACGAAACTACACGACGTACAGAAACTTGCAGGATGCGTCGCGGCACTAAGTCGCTTTGTGGCTCGATTAGGGGAGAAGGCGCTTCCTTTTTATGCACTTATGAAGAAGTCAGACGATAAATTTGAGTGGACAGAAGAAGCAGACGCAGCGTTTGCACAGTTGAAAAAAGTGCTTTCCACGCCACCAGTGCTGGTCGCACCAAAAGAGAAAGAACCACTGCTATTGTACATCGCCGCAACCCATCAGGTGGTGAGTACGGTATTAGTAGTCGAAAGAAGCGAAGAAGGAAAAGCCCACGGCGTCCAGTGGCCAGTATACTTCATCAGTGAAGTGTTGTCTCCAACAAAACAAAGGTACCCGCACTATCAGAAATTGGCATATAGTGTCTTCACCACCGCACGAAAACTACGACAGTACTTTACGGTGCACCCAATTATAGTGGTCAATGAGGCGCCATTGTCGAACATATTGAATAATCCCTCAGCAACAGGACGTGTCTCTTTGTGGGGAATTGAGTTATCTCCCATGGACATCACGCACGAAAAAAGGAAGGCGATTAAGTCGCAAGTTTTGCCAGATTTTACAGCAGAGTGGTTGGAGCTGCAAAGCACAGGACCACCAGATTTATCCAGTGTTTGGACAATGTACTTCGACGGTTCTAAAAGAGTCCAAGGCGCAGGCGCAGGAGTGGTGTTAATATCACCTCATGGCGACAAATTAAAGTACGTCTTAAGGATGAGCTTTCCACAGGCTTCTAACAATGAAGCGGAGTACGAGGCTCTGTTGCATGGAATGAAGATGGCTAAAGCTTGTGGAGCAACTCGCCTGAAAATATTTGGAGATTCCAACCTTGTTGTTCAGCAAGTTATGAACAGGTGTGACACAATCAATGACAACATGATGGCCTACAAGAATTTGTACCACTATCTAGAAGGAACGTTCGATGGATGCGAAGTCTCGCACATCAGCAGGAACATCAATGAAGAAGCCGACACTTTAGCAAATATCGGATCACAATGCTTACCTGTGCTGTCTGGAGTATTTTGGGAAGAAATAGCGGAAAGATCAATAAAAACGATAAAAGTTCGACTACCACAGCAGGCTCGGGGGCTACGACAGAACCAGAGGAGGTCATGATGATAGAAGAAACATGGATGCAGCCATATCTTGCGTACATGATAAATAAAAAACTACCAGAAGATGCAGTGGAGGCTAAAAGGATAACTCGAAGATCGAAAGCGTTTGTCGTGTTGGAAGGAAAATTATACAAGAGAAGTATTACCGGCGTTTTACAGCGTTGTGTAACACCCCAGGAAGGGCAAGCAATATTGAAAGACATACATGGAGGAGTATGTGGCCATCATGCTAGCAGCAGAGCAATAGCAGCAAAAGCTTTTCGAGCGGGATTCTACTGGCTAACAGCTATCGAGGATGCAAAAGATATAGTTCGAAAGTGTGAAGCATGTCAAAGGTTTGCATCTAGACCGCATGCACCAGCAGCAGAGTTACAAACAATACCATTATCTTGGCCTTTTGCACAATGGGGACTCGATATGGTGGGAAAGTTACATAAATCCTGGCCAGGAGGGCATGTCTACATGTTAGTGGCAGTCGATAAATTCACCAAATGGGTGGAAGCGGCCCCGGTGACAACTCAAGATTCTACAGCAGCAATCAACTTCATCAAGTCGATAGTTTTTCGTTTTGGCGTACCATACAGTATCATCACAGACAATGGGACAAATTTCACTTCAAAGGAATTCAAAAGTTATTGCGAAGGATTGAGGATCAAGCTCAAATTCGCATCTGTGGCGCACCCGAAGACGAACGGGCAAGTCGAAAAAGCCAATGGCTTGATATGTAGTGGAATAAAAAAGAGGCTTTTAGCACCTCTCGAGAAAGCCAAGAGCGCTTGGGTAGAAGAATTGCCCTCCGTTCTTTGGAGCCTAAGAACTACGCCCAATGCAGCAACTCAAGAAACTCCTTTCTTCTTGGTCCATGGCGCAGAAGCCGTGCTTCCAGTCGAAGTTACACACGAGGCCCCAAGAGTGACAGCGTATGACGAGGCGACGTCGACAGAAGCATTGCGAGACGACGTCGATGCGCTAGATGATGCAAGAGACAAATCGTTAGAAAGGGCTACGCAATATCAACAAAGCTTACGAAACTACCATAGTAGTCGAGTTCGTCCACGATCCTTCGTGGTGGGAGACCTCGTTTTGAGACTCAGGCAAGACAGCCACGGGAAATTGGAGTCCCCTTGGGTGGGACCTTACATCGTCACCGAAGTAATACCAGGAGGAGCATATCGACTACAAGATAAGAAGACTGGGAAGGACGAGAGCAACCCGTGGAATGCAGAACAGCTACGACGTTTTTACGCGTAGACTAAATATAGAGGTATCAATATATTCGAGTTAGCCTTCTGAACCCAGAACATGAGGCCACAGGTCGGGGTCTTTGGGTTGAACTCGACAAAATTGTACGATTCTTTTGTTACTTCTCCGCTCGGGGGCTTCAACCCCTGGGTCGTACGAAAAGAATTATTATGGCAAGATGGAGGCTTTTCTTCATCGTAAGGTTGTTTAGACAACCCGATGAATATTGAGAGAACTTGGTTCATAAGAAGAACCCGATATTATTCCTACCTTTTTTGGTTCGCAAAGAGCCCGATATATGGAAAACATACCTCAGAACATGACTTGTTCTCATGGTACTAGCAAAAGACATCGACACCAAGTACGAATATTCATTACAGATAAGCATGGTAGCAAGGACATGATAAAATGAAATTACATAAAAGACACAACAAGTCCTAATGGAAGCAGAGTTCAAGCTTCATACTCCTTCTGGCAAAGAGTGCCATCGTAGATCTTCACGTCAAACTTTGACATACCGATATGGAAGTCGAAGGCCATGAAGAAGCCTTGGTGGATGTCGTGGTCCTCAGCATACTGCGACCAGCCACCCCTGAAATACTGCTCGCCGTTGCCATCATACCACACCTCCACCTCGTATGGGATGCCACCGCCAGACTGTTCACGGAGAACCGCCTCTCGCAGTTCGCGGCCATCCATAAACTTCGTGAAATTCAGCGGCAGGCGCTGAATCTCACGACACTGCGCCATGGCAATGCAAAGGAAGGAAAAGATCCGGGGAGGCGCAGCAGGAGCAGCTGGAGCAGCAGGAGGAGGAGTGATTGGACCTGAAGTGACGTTAGTCACTTTGGGTTTGTTCTTGCTACCAGGTGGGCGGCCGGGACGACGCTTAGCCGGAGCGTCCGAAGAAGTTCCTGCGGTGGCCGGCGTGGTGTTCTTGTTCTTACTTCCACGAGGGCGACCCCGACCTCGTGGCGCCACCGGGGAGCCAAGGGTCAGACGAGAACCTTCAGCATCAGCCATGAGCACAACAGAAAAATCTCGGAAAAACCCTAGATGGAGGAAGAAGATGATGCGGCGGAGGAGGAGTCTGATTAGGGTTTTTTACCTTAATCAGCAGGCGCTTTATTTATAAGCACGTACTATTGGGCCTTCGGGCTACAGCAAAGCCCGCGAACATAATTTACAAGAGGAGTTAAATTCTGCGCACAGCAGACGATAATATCAAAGAAGAAGAATAAGAAAAGGAGATTATGCGATATGAAAACCTCGACTTGGACTCGGGGGCTCGTCAACAGTAAGATGTTCACAGAAGAAAGAAGAGCCGAACTTTGAGCCTATGCTTGACTACAAGTCGCCAAACATAGCCTCGGGGGCTACTCCCATCGGGAGCGCTGAGCGCGCACCCGATAGAGATGAGATAATCAATATTGGAGATGCGGAAGGATAAGCATACAAACTTTGACTACGTAGTCGACAAACTGAAGAGAGATTACTCCCATCGGGAGCGAAGAAGATTAATTTAAAATCCGAAATTCTTTAGTTTTATCAATCAAAATTTGACTGCGAATATGAGATTCTCGAGTTGTGTTATCGCAACACGACTCGAATGTCGTGACTTGTCACGAAGGTAAGACCCCGGGATCCGTCCTGTGTGGCCTGGTATACGCACATGGATGCGCTCTGCTGGTATGTATCCGTGTCTACGACGCGAAGAAAATCCTGGTGGACGCACTAGGTACCCTGAGAACCACTGGGATTCATTCTTTATAAGTCCTAAATGCGGCAAAAGAATGGATTTGACCGGTATCCCGAATTCAAGTCCAAGGGGATTGAAT
This sequence comes from Dactylis glomerata, assembly GCA_007115705.1. Classification (NCBI taxonomy): domain Eukaryota; kingdom Viridiplantae; phylum Streptophyta; class Magnoliopsida; order Poales; family Poaceae; genus Dactylis; species Dactylis glomerata. The sequence continues at coordinate 671,204 of QXEO01000236.1, read as the reverse complement.
TTGAAGTAGGTGACAAGTATCTGTTCCGGCAGTTAACTGACCTCTTGATCCGTCAGAGTTGTCAGGCTTGCTCATCAAAACCCCTTGCGAAAGAATATCATGAAAATAAGTCGAAAAGACTAAGTCGAAGATTTGAAGATATGAAGAAGTCGAAGAATTGATCAAGTCGAAGATTTGAAGATTAGAGATTCAACCCGAATCTACAATTCTGGTAGAATCTCAGGGGCTACTGACAAGGGTATAGTTAATAGAGCCCGTTAGTTGAGTACCCCTGAGGCCCGTTAAGCTAGGCCCAATTGTAATGATAGTCGAATACGAGTCTTTACCGTATGTCGATATTGTAATCTGTATCGAACCCTACCCGATCCTCAAGACCTGGCCACCTATATATAGGGGCCAGGAGGGGACGGTGTAGGGCAGATTGAAAGCAAGCCAGGTTGAACACCCAAGTTTACTTTCGATACACACCTATTTCCACTAACTTTACCTTCGAGTTCATCCGACGCCCTATCTCCCCGATCCTAAGTCCTTCATCTAGGACATTTGTCGAGTTAACCCCTCGTCACCAAGCTAAGTCCCTCGGGTCCATCACACTCAAGGTTGCCTTCGGCAGTGAAGAAAATTACCGTGAAGAGCCCATAACCTTTGAGGTAGTGCCGTTCAAAAGTACATACCACATGATCTTTGGTCGCCCCGCTTTCCACAGCTTCCATGCCAGGCCCTGTTACATCTACAACCAGCTAAAGATGCCAGGACCGGATGGCATAATCACCATTTATGGCAACTTCAGAAAGGCAAAGGAGTGCGAGGAAGGAGAAGCCGCCTTCGCGGAAGCAATGTTCTTCGGTGAGGAGTTCAAGGAAATCCATGCCGCCACAGACACCGCGGAGATGCCGGCATCCAAGCAGGAGATTTCCGCCTTCCCGCCCACCTTCAAGCCTACAGTTGATACCAAACAGGTGGAACTTGTCGCTGGCAATGCCGCCAAGACCACCTCTATTGGGACAAATCTGTCCCCCAAATAGGAAAGCGCGCTCATCGAGTTCCTCCGTGAGAACCGGGACATCTTCGCATGGCAGCCATCTGACATGACAGGTGTACCTAGGGAACTCGCCGAGCACGCTCTGTAGATAATTTCTGGTTCCAAGCCAGTAAGACAAGCCATAAGATGCTTCGGAGATGAAAAGCGCCACGCCATAGCAAAGGAAATTTCTAAACTGCTGAAAGCAGGCTTCATCAAAGAAGTGATCCATACCAAGTGGGTGGCAAATCCTGTTCTAGTTCCTAAGAAAAACACAAAAGTTTTGCGCATGTGTGTAGATTACACTGGCCTGAACAAAGCGTGTCCAAAGGACCCTTTTCCCTTGCCTCGCATTTACCAAGTCATTGACTCGACGGCGGGATCGGAGCTACTGTGTTTCTTAGATTCCTACTCAGGATACCACCAGATCAAGATGAAAAAGTCCGATCAGCTCGCTACGTCGTTCGTAATGCCTTATGGCACATATTTCTATGTTACAATGTCATTCGGTCAGAAAAACGCAGGAGCAACGTATCAGCGCACCATGCAAAAGTGCCTGGCGGATCAAATCGGACGAAACATCTACGCATATGTGGACGACATAGCCATTATATCTAAGAAGCAAGATGGCCTTATAGCGGATTTGCAAGAGACCTTCGACAATCTAAGGAAGTACAACATGATGCTCAACCCCACGAAGTGCGTCTTCAGGGTGCTAGCCGGACAACTTCCGGGATTCATCGTCTCCCACCGCGGAACTGAGGTCAACCCGGAGAAGATCAAGGCAATCCTCGACATCTCCTGGCCCATAGATCTAAAAGATGTACAGCGACTCACAGGCTGCGTGGCAGCAGTGAGCAGATTCATCAGTCGTCTTGGCGAGAAGGCTTTGCCACTCTACAAGCTGATGAAGAAATCAGACGAATTCGTCTGGACCGACGAGGCAGACGCTGCGCTTAAGGATCTGAAGAGAGTGTTATCCACTGCACCAGTCCTAGCGGCTCCCGAAGACCAGGAACCCATGTTACTATATATGGTGGCAACCAACAGGGTGGTCAGCATCGTCATCGTGGTAGAGCGTAAGGAAAAAGTGCAGGAGTACGGCGTACAGCGACCAGTCTACTATGTCAGCGAGGTCCTGATGGAATCCAAGCAGCGCTATCCTCACTACCAAAAGTTGGCATATGGAGTTTTCCTAGCTTCTCGTAAGTTAAGGCATTACTTCTATGACCATAAAATCACAGTGGTGAGCAAGGCCCCACTAAAGGACATCATCAACAACAGCGACGCAACAGGACGAGTTGCAAAGTGGGGCATTGAATTGGCCTCTTTCGATATTGACTACAAGCCTCACACCGCCATCAAGTCTCAGGCTTTGGCGCAATTTATGGCGGATTGGAAGGAAGCGCAGGAGACTACGCCCGTCCCAGAACCAGAGTATTGGGTGATGCACTTTGATGGATCAAAGCTGCTACACGGCTCGGGTGCTAGAGTGACACTCAAATCTCCCAAGGGAGATGAGCTCAGCTACATTCTCCAGATCCACTTCCCCACCACCAACAACATCGCGGAATATGAAGCTCTACTGCACGGGCTACGTGTCGCAAAGGAGATCGGCGTACAACACATTATGTGTTGCGGAGATTCTGACCTTGTCACCCAGCAGGTGGCTGGCATGTACAAAGCTCGGAACAAAGTTATGGCGGCATACGGAGACGAAGTGGACGAGATGGCCAAAAGTTTCCTCGGGTACGATATCAAACACGTACGATGAGAAGATAACATGGCGGCCGATACCTTGTCCAAACTAGGATCTAGCCGTAAGGCAGTTCCGCCAGGCGTATTCCTCCAGCATCTGCGTGTACCATCGGTAAAGACGGTGGATCCAGACAATCCGGAACTAGCAAGCTCCCCTGTCATGGCGGTTTTGCCCAGCAATCCACCATGGGCAGAGCCCTACCTGGAATATCTGACGAACAAGAAGCTACCCGAAGATGAAGTCCAAAAGAGACAAATCGAACGTAGAGTAAAAGCGTACACCATCATAGATGGCCAACTCTACAAGCGAAGCACCTCGGAAGTTTTCATGAAGTGCATATCCCAAGTGGATGGAATCGAAATACTAAGAGAGATCCACGAAGGCGAATGTGGGCATCATGCTGCCGCCAGATCCCTAGTAGCTAAAGCATTCCGCCATGGATTCTACTAGCCAACAGCTAAGGCAGATGCAGACCGTATCGTGGAGCTCTGCCAAGGTTGCCAGATGTAGTCTAAGCATACCCATATGCCCGCCACAACACTGCATACGATCCCTATAACCTGGCCTTTTGCAGTCTGGGGGCTGGACATGGTGGGTCCACTAAAAACAGCACCTTCGGGATTTACGCACCTCCTGGTAGCGGTAGACAAATTCACGAAGTGGGTGGAAGCTAAGCCCATCAGAAAGCTTGATGGCAAAACCACCCTCAAATTTGTCAAGGACATTGTGGTTATATTCGGCATCCCACATAGCATCATCACCGACAATGGCACTAACTTGTCTCAGGGAGAAGTTGAAGAATACTGCCATCACAACGGAATCCACCTTGACCTAGCATCTGTGGCACATCCACAGTCTAATGGCCAAGTTGAGCGGACCAACGGACTAATCATGTCAGGGATCAAGCCACGCCTAGAAGCACCGCTACATAGAGCAGCTGGAGCCTGGGCAGAAGAGTTGCCATCTATGCTGTGGAGTCTACGGACCACGCCAAACAAATCAACTGGCCTCACCCCTTTCTTCTTAGTCTACGGAGCAGAGGCAATCCTTCCTAGTGATGTCCAGTACGATTCTCTAAGAGTCGAGGCCTATGAGGAGACGGATGCAGAAACGTCAAGACAACTATCTGTGGACCTGCTGGAAGAAGAACGAGACCTAGCAGCCCAGAGATCCGCCATCTACCAGCAAAATCTTCGCCGCTATCACAGCCGGCGAGTTCGCCAACGCTCGTTCAAAGAGGGTGACCTGGTGCTACGCCTCAAACAGCAAAAGTCCCACAAGCTATCCCTGCCTTGGGAAGGACCCTTCGTCATCAGCAAAGCTCTACTGAATGGTTCCTACTACCTCGTTGATATTCGCGAGCTAGATAAGTGACCCAGTAAGAAGCGCAAGCGAAGAGACCCTGACGATATCTACGACGAGACAGATCGTCCATGGAACATCGCATAGCTACGTCCTTTCTACACTTAGCACTTATCTAGCTATGTAATAGGCACCTCTATATGATCAATGAAATAAAGCATTTGGTTCACTCTTGATTTTCTCTGAGTCTTTTACCTCCTTTATTGTTCATTTAGATCGTATGGAACCTTTTGCGCAATTGTGCTTTGCACTTGTGCCTTTTTTTAATCCGCCATAAGCGGTCCGCGTAGCTTTTTTATGTTTTGATCTCCATTCGATGTTCTCTGTGTGGATTCCCGAGTAGTGACGTTCTGACGATCTAAGCCGCCATCTGCTAAGGGTTCTTGACGGTTCCTATTAAGTATCGTCGCCCTAGCGGATTGTTCGTGCGAAGATTTCGCCATCTCACGAAAAGTCAAGCACAGAGAGCCGGATGGCGCATCGCATAATCCTACGCGTGAATTTTTTTTCAAAGTGTTGTTTTTTGGGCATGTCAAAAAACTGCAAGTTGCATAAAACTAGGCCTGGCAGTTTCTTCGCATAATTAAACCACTTCATAAAAACTGAACTGCAAAATTCAAAAGCATTCCATTGATCCGCCACAAGCAGATCGGTCACAGTGCAGAAGCATTCACACGCAGTTTAAGTTTAACTTACAGACCCACTCAGGGGCCGAATTGATGCAAAGTATTTTTTCTGCCATATTGCAGGGCACTTCCTAAGAAGACGGCGGAACCTTGGAGGACACCTCTTCACCGCCATCACCACCTGCAGTAGCTGCGGAGACCGATGCCAAAGCTTGGCTTGGCGACCCTGGCAGCTCGTATGCTTCATAGTATACATTCAACTGAGTGCCCAGGGCACACAGTTGATCGTATCCAAGCACGCTTTGCTAGATGGCGGCCTTGTCCACCGGTGCACCGTCCTCGCCGCTCTCCGGGATGTCGGAGGTGATCAGGTCCAGGTCCATCTCGGGGTAGTGGGCCTTCGCCAAGGTTAAAGTTGTCCTGGCACCACCCCGAGCAGAGGACTGTTTCCAGTCCGCCACTAGCCCCGGCACCAGCAGCAACTTCTGAGTAAGCGCAATGGCGGAGAGGTTGGAAGAACCCGCTATCTGTAGGCTCCCGCACGCCTGGCGACTAGCGTTGAGAAGGCCATCAAGCTCCTTTGCTGCGTCGGTGGCCATGCGCAAGCCCTCGGCGTTATCCACCTCGCCTTGCTCCAGAGTTGCTGCATAGCGGAAAAACAAGATGCGTCATATTCGACATAACAAAAATTGCAAACTTCATAGTATGAGAAGCCACTGATACCTAGCAAGGTCTCCTAGAAGTGATGGAGGAGCTCGTTAAAGCCTTCACGCCGCTTCTCAAAAACAGCAGCAGCTTTGCGGAGATCCTCTATCTCCTTCTCCTTCTTAAGGTTCTGGCGCTCCTGGTCCTTCAGCTGCTCCTCGAGGACGGTGTTTGCGGCCAGTGATTTCTGGAGCTGCTGTTGCAGCCCATCCATCACAATGGCGTGGCCCTTCTCCACCCCCTCAAGTGTGGACTTGAGCTTAGCAGCATCTGCATGGCGGAATTATCAGCGTGGCATTAATTGAATAAGCATAAAAAGGACTCAAACTTGTTAAGGGAAATTACCGCTATTCTCAAGCTGCTGCTGCAAGTCCGCCACAAGAGCACTTTTGTTTCCCAGCTCCTTCTCTTGCGAGCTGACAACTTGGACCAGGTCCTCTACCACTTTCTTGTAGTTCTGGCAAAATAATTTGAAGTGTTAGTCACTCTTAGAGCTTTATGCCGGATAATCATCCGCCATAATGCTCGGGGGCTACTCACGATGATTTTTTAGTCACTTAGAGCATTATGCTGGATAGTATCCGCCATAACGCTCGGGGGCTACTTATGCTAATTTTTTTTGTCTTCCTAAGAGCTTTATGCCGGATAGTTATCCACCATAACGCTCGGGGGCTACTCAGTATGAAATTTAAAAGTTCTCTATAGAGCACTGTATGAACTACCAGCGCTCGAGGGCTATGCTATTCAAAAATTTACAGAAGTTTCTCTTGAAGCTGTCGGGGGGATGACCCCCGGTAGGGTCAAGAGAGTAGAAAGACACAAGGTCTATGATTGACTTTATGCCGGGTTATCAAGGAAGGGCCTGGCAGGAATATAAGAGCATCGGCCAGGCCGGCATATAATGTGTATCCCGGCTGATACTTGGATATGCCGGCATAGCCGGAATACTTATAAAAGTGTGCCGGCATATACTTAGATATGCCGGCCTAACCATTTGGTGTGTTGTGCAGGAGCAGGGGAGGCCGGATTACCCGACCATCGTAGGTCGTTGGTCCGGCATATAAAGTCCTGGGTATGGCCAACGGTCATATCCGGGATACTTAAGTCAACCAAGGTGTCACATCCCTACAATCAAGGAAGAAAACATCCCAGCATGGTAGCAGAGTAAGATGGCAGGGTGCACAGTGGAGGTTACCTACCCTCACTATGCACAAGTACGAGCTTACCGCACAGAGGTAAGGCCACAGTTCAAGAGGTACAAGGTACAGCAAGGGGAGTCCCATCGAGAGCAATCAGGGAGAAAGTCGTGGGCGTCTGCCCTCGACAGCAAGTCCTGTTTGGAGTGTAGTTGGTGTCTCCTGGTCTTCTATGACCGTTGTAACCCTGGCCACCACTATATAAGGTGGCATAGGGAGCCCTGGTAAAGGGTTGGTGGCTGGAAGAAGGTTAGAAGGTTGAAGGTTGGTTGGTCACTCTGTGTTCCTACACTTAGCAGTTCATCTTCCTTCTCTAGCAGAGAGCTTGGAAGCACCATTGTTGTGTACTACATCAACCCAAATATACCATCAGTAGAGCAGGAGTAGGGGTGTTATCTCCTTACGAGAGCCCCAAACCTGGGTAGATCAGTGTCTCTTTCTGTCGTGCTTTTTAGCTCGTTCCCCTCTCCCGAATCCTCCAGCATCTAGTTCGGCCCCCATTTAAGCCATCCTATGGCATATGTTGTTTCACCACGACGACATTTGGCGCCCACCGTGGGGCAGATCGATATGCTGGGCGGAGTGTTCATTCGGACGGGGTCTGTGATAGCAGCTTCGGGAGTGCGCGTGGTCTCTGGCCTCGTCCAGAGGCTAGGCTCGCTCAGTTTCGTCAGTGACAACGCCGGTTGTCTCGGTGGCCGGCCGTTCCCCAGGGATGGCCGGATTATGTCTTTCGGTTCCCACGAGGTGTACGTGGGGACTGAGAGAATTTGCAGGAAGGAGGTGCTGGTGGCGTCGGATCCTCCGTCACATCGGCTGACTCACGCTGGGCGTAGCGCTCGCTCAGTAGAGCCGGCTGAGGTGATGATGGCCGGCACATCCGTGCCACCGGCGGAAGATGCCGGCAAAGCAGCAGCGGCCGGAGCTTCTCCTCCGGAGCCGCCGAAGGTCAAGAGGTCGGCGCGTCCTCCGTTGGAGCGTGCGGAGAACCTGGCCGGCACTTCCGGTGTGCCGGCTAGGGGCGAGGTTCTTCTTCCCATCATCGACCGGCTTCTCGAGCCGGTGCGATCCGGCGTTGATCCGGAGCAGACAAGGGAGGTCCTGGAGGGATCTCGTCAGGCCCTCGTCGACGAGGCCCTGGCCATGAACCAGGAGCGCGAACGGTTTAACCGGCAACTCCGTGAGTATGAGGCAGCCCATGGTTTTACTCCTGTAGTAATCCGGCCTAGCCGGATAGAAGAGGTTAGAACTAGAGGCAGAAATTTTAATGCTGAGATAGGAAAAGATGCTAGAGATAAGAGTCATACTGCAACTAGTACTGTGCCTAAGGTAGTCTATAGTTCGCCAGTAAAGAACCTTAGAGCGGCGGCCGAGGTAGCTAAGGATTTATCTTGTTTATCCGGCGAAGCACTGCGTGAGCAGCAAGCCCGGCTTAACCAACTTTTGTCTGAAGCTACAAAGCAGCAGGAGGCCTTTAAGAAGGCAAACCCAGGTGCCGGGGCATCCCAGTACATTGTGTCGGCGGGAGGTGCCGGTGCGAGGTCGAGGGGCCAAGCCTCGTCCCCGCATCCTAGCGCCCGGCGTGCCGGAAGTGTGACCTCTGGCCACCGGGACAAGCAGATCCAGGTGTACGATCCGGCTGCCGCCGGAAAGCAGGTGATGGTGCAGAAGAATGTCGGCCAAGCTGACAAGTATGTCGGCAGCAAGAAGCCCGGCCAGAGTATGCCGGCCGGGCATGAAGCAGCAGCGGCCGGTGGTGGCCGGAGTAACAGTGCAGCCCGGCGTCAGCAACAGGGCGCCGGAGGTGCAGCGCAGCAGCAGGGTGCAGGCCATCCGGGACATCGAGAGGATGACGGCAATTCCGCCCTTGCCAGGGCGGGGATATCAGCAGCAGCATCAGCAAGGCCGGCATAGTGAGCAGCATCAGCCGGAGCAGCAGCAGCAGATGATCGCAGGCCCAATAGCATCCCGGCTTGGACCTCGGTCCTTGGAAGCCAATGATGCACGTTTCAAGCTGGACAAGCTCCACCAATCAGAGTTGGTGGAGAGACAAGGAGCTCCGGGCCCTATGTGTTTCGGACCCCGGATTATGGGGGAGCCGGTGCCTTACTTCTTCCAGCTCGCGCGTGGCGCGAGGACATATAATGGCAGTACGAAGCCGGAAGATTGGTTGGAGGATTACTCCACAGCGGTGAACATCGCTGGAGGAAACCTCAGATGGGCGGTACGATATGTGCCGTAGATGTTGGAAGGTCCAGCCAGGATATGGCTGAATAATTTGCTGGCCGGGAGTATCAACGGCTGGATTGATTTCGAAGAGCAGTTTGTGTCGAACTTTACCAGTACATACAAGAGGCCCAACCGTCCGCAGCAGCTGGCTAACTGCCGGCAAGGAGTGAATGAGACTGACCGTGACTATCTGACCAGGTGGTGCACGTTGCGCAATTCCTGCGAAGGAATCAATGAGCAGCAGGCCATCATGTGGTTCGCTCATGGGTGCCAACATGGCACCATGCTGTGGCAAAAGCTTCAGAGGCAAATGCCGGCCACGCTGGCCGAAACAATCAAGATCGCTGATAGTTATGCTCTGGGAGATCCCAAGCAGCCCAGTCTCGATTCACAAGGACAGGGGCAAACCCAGGGGAACACCAGCAATGCCGGGAGATCAGGGCAATATTATCGCACTGATAACCGGAACAAGAGAAGAGAGGAAAGGCCGGATCACCGGTATGGGGCAGCACAAGTTGCAGCTGTGGAGGAAGAGCAAGGGGGCGCCGGCAGTAGCCAGCGTCCGAGATATGAGAACTATCAGCAGCCTCAGCAGCAGCCGCAGCAGCAAGCACAGACGTTCCAGAAGAAGAATGTCTGGACCAACAAGAATGCCGGCGGAGCCGCCGGCCAGAAGAAGCAGTGGCCGAAGTATACAGTGGGTCTTGCCATGGACAAGCCTTGTGTGTTCCACACATTCCAGCCGGGAAAGCCGGCAAACCATTTGACAAGGAACTGTTCGTGGCTGGATGACATATTAGCAGGTCGTGCAGGTCCCTGGGGACCGGCTAGGCCCTCTGTCCCGGCAGCTCCATCGCCGTTGACAGGGGCCAATACGATTGCAGTCCCACCTAGGCCGGTTAATCCTGGGAATCAGAGCAACGCCGGAAATGCCGTCGTAAATCAAGTTGACCAGAGCTATAATCCGGAACATAACGCCGGAGGCCCAGGAGCGGGCCGGAATGAGTACAAGGAGTATGATCAGAGCTATATGGTCTTTGAGACCGAGAGGACAGACAAGCAGAGCTTGTACCGCCGGAGTCTGGAGGTGAATGCCGTTATGTCGGCTGTGCCATAGCTGATGTACTGGTCTGACCAGGCTGTTGGTTGGGACAGGGCAGATCATCCCCGGATCATGCCAAATCCCGGCGGATATGCTCTGGTGATGGATCCGACATTCGTCGGGCCGGCTAATAACGTAAGATTCAGCAAGGTCCTCATTGATAATGGAAGCAGCATCAACATCATGTATCGGGATACGATGGAGAAGCTGGGAATCAAGGAAAATATGCTGGAACCGAGCAAGACCACGTTCCACGGCATTGTGCTGGGACTTTCGTGTGCGCCGATGGGCAAGATCGGGATGGATGTGATGTTTGGCAGCCGGGATAACTGCAGGGTGGAAAACCTCATGTTCGAGGTGGTTGATCTGGAGAGCCCCTACCATGCTTTGCTGGGTAGACCGGCACTGGCAAAATTCATGGCCTCTACGCATGTGGCGTATCTGAAGATGAAGATGCCGGGACCCAAAGGAGTGATCACCATCATTGGTGATTACAAGCGTTCGATGGCATGTGCCACCGCCGGATCCAATCTGGCCGAGACTCTGATCATTGCAGAGGAGAGAAAGAGGCTCAAGCGAGCAGTGGAGATTGCTGAGACGGTCGTGGCCGGTAAATATATGCCGGGCATGACAAATCCCGGTGGCAGCGTTTCTTTTCAAGTGAGTAAGGAAGTCAAAAAGGTGCCTCTGGATGAAGCTTTCCCGGAGCGCCATGCCCTGGTTGGGGCAAGTTTGGATCCCAAATAGGAAAGCGAGCTCATCAGCTTCCTCCGTGAGAATCGGGATATCTTTGCATGGTCTACTTCGGACCTGCAAGGTGTGCCGAGGGAGCTGGCTAAGCACGCATTGCACGTGAGACCCGATGCTAAGCCAGTGAAGCAGCCGCTCCGGCGGAATGCCGGCGATAGAAGGAAAGCCATATGGGAGGAAGTGGCCAGGCTCTTAGCCTCTGGCTTTATCAAGGAAGTACTTCATCCGGATTGGGTGTCTAATCCGGTTTTGGTGGAAAAGAAGAAAGACGAGCCCGCCATAGTGAAAGTATGGCGGATGTGTGTTGATTACACCAACTTGAATAAGGCATGTCCTAAAGATCCATTCCCGCTGCCTCGGATCGATCAAGTGATTGATTCCACAGCCGGATGTGAACTGTTATCATTCGTAGATGCCTATTCTGGTTTCCACCAGATCCCCTTGTTTGAGCCAGATCAAATAAAGACATCCTTTATTACCCCGTACGGGGCTTATTGCTATCTCACTATGCCGTTCGGTTTAAGAAATGCCGGCGCAACTTACCAAAGGTGCATGCAAAAGTGTTTGCACGATCAGATAGATAAAAATGTGCAGGTATATGTCGATGATATCGTCATAAAAACCAAGGAGAGCAAGACTCTCATAGATGATCTCCGGGAAACCTTTGGGAACCTGAGGAGATTCCGGATGAAGTTGAATCCGGCTAAGTGCACCTTTGGTGTGCCGGCGGGCAAGTTGCTCGGTTTCCTTGTTTCCAGCCGGGGTATTGAGGTGAATCCCGGCAAGATTCGTGCCATAGAAAGGATGAAGCCACCGACAGATTGAGGGAAGTACAGAAGTTCACTGGGTGCCTCGCATCCCTGAGCCGCTTCATAAGCCGGCTGGGAGAGAAAGCTCTGCCGTTATATCAGTTGATGAAAAAGTCCGACACATTGTCTGGACAACGCAAGCAGATGCAGCTTTCAAGGAATTGAAACAGTTGTTGTCAACAGCGCCGGTATTAGCATCTCCAATGCCCCGGGAGCCAATGTTGCTCTATATAGCGGCAACCAACCGAGTTGTCAGTGCTGTGGTGGTAGTAGAGCGAGAGGAAGGAGGCAAAACCGTGCAGAGGCCGGTATATTATCTGAGTGAAGTCCTCTCCACCTCAAAGCAATAATTACCCCCACTATCAGAAGATGACCTATGGTGTCTATATGGCGGCCAAGAAGCTCAAGCATTACTTCCAAGAGCATCCAATCCGGGTAGTGGCCGAGGCCCCTATCTCGGAAATTATAGGCAACAAAGATGCCAGCGGCCGGATAGCAAAGTGGGCAATAGAGCTTTCACCATATACACACGCAGTACGATAAGAGGGATACAATCAAGTCCCAGGTCTTGGCTGATTTCTTTATTGACTGGGCCGAGATACAGTATGAGCCACCATTGCCAGATGCCAATTATTGGAGGATGCATTTCGATGGGTCCAAGACAATCCATGGCTTGGGTGCCGGCATAGTTCTCAGTTCACCAAAGAATGACCAGCTGAGATACGTCCTGCAGATTCACTTTACAGCATCAAATAATGTGGCGGAATATGAGGCACTTGTGCATGGCCTGAAGGTGTCTAAGGACATAGGAATTCGCCGGATTATTGACTTCGGGGATTCTGACTTAGTGATTCAGCAGTGTTCCGGCATATGGGACGCGCATGATGCTAACATGGCATCATACCGTTTCCTAGTGCAGCAGTTAAGTGGTTACTTTGAAGGTTGTGAGTTCCGGCACGTTCTCCGGGCTCAGAACGATGCAGCCGATGCATTATCCAAGCTGGGGTCTTCCCGAGATTCAATCCCGCCCGGCATTTCGCTGGAGCATCTGAGGAAGCCATCGATCAAACCCTCGCCGGAGTCATCCTCCATTTATGTCCCGCCAGGTCCAGACGAAGCAGTTCCAATGGAGATAGATGCCGGAGCCAGGACGGATAACCCGGGGACTGTTTCCTCAGTCCCGGGGACTGGGCCGGCATATGCTGTTAGTACAGTATTCCGGAGCAAAACTAAAGGCAAGGGTAAAATGTGCCAAGAGGTTGTGCCGGTATACCCGGGGACTGCTCCGGCATACCCGGGGACTGATTCTTCAGTCCCGGGGACTTCGCAGCCCATGGAGATCGATTATGTGTCGGTCGAAATGATGGAAATAGATCAGGCAGTGTTCACTGTCAGGGAAGTGCCCTCATGGGCACGTCCTATCATGAACTTCATGGTGGATGGTCAAGTGCCGGCGGATGAAACCGAGGCCCGCCGGGTTATAAGGAGATCCAAAGCGTATACCATCATCAACAAAGAAATATACAAGAGAAGTACCACCGGAGTATTGCAGAGATGTGTCGAATCTGCGGAGGGTCTGGAGATGCTCCGGGAAATTCACCAGGGGGAGTGTGGTCACCATGCTTCGTCCAGGGCATTGGTGGCAAAGGTATTCCGGCATGGCTTCTATTGGCCAACGGCACTGCAAGAGGCAGAAAACTTGGTCCGGAAATGTAATGGGTGTCAAAGATATGCCCACCAGATTCATCAGCCGGCATCTGCCCTGAAAACTATCCCAATAACCTGGCCCTTTGCTGTTTGGGGCCTGGATATGGTCGGGGCTTTTAAGCCGGCCAGAGGGAAAATGACCCATATCCTGGTCATGGTGGACAAGTTCACCAAGTGGATTGAAGTGAAGCCCATAAGCAAGTGTGATGGTCACACAGCAGTGAAATTCTTAAAGGATATAATCTTGAGATATGGTGTTCCTCATAGCATCATCACTGACAATGGGTCAAACTTTGCCCAAGGGCCATTTGCCAGATTTTGTGAGGAGGTGGGAATCCGGCTGGACGTTGCGTCGGTTGCCCACCCTTGTGCCAATGGCCAAGTAGAGAGATCGAATGGGCTAGTATTATCCGGCATAAAACCCCGGCTGATAGAGCCCCTGGAGAAAACTCCGGGATGTTGGCTAGATGAGCTGCCAGCAGTGCTGTGGAGTTTAAGAACAACTCCGAATAGATCAACAGGCTACACACCATTTTT